>NQII01001785.1:88075-118180 GCA_002778355.1 Clitarchus hookeri
GAACCAGTACATGTGAACACTACCATTATCACCCCCACACACAGGACATCCAGGCTTTCACGAGACCTTAAGGGCCCTGACCAACAGATATACATGGCAAGGAATTAGTCGAGATGTGAGGGCAAACATCGCCAGGTGCCAGACTTTTTATGAAAACAAGGCCTACTCTACACCAAAGATGCGATACACACCCCATCGGCCTAAAACACCATGGACAAACATCGCCGTCGATATCATGGGCCCCTATCCATGCACACACCGAGGAAAGAGATACCTCCTACTCATGACCGACCAATTCTCCAGGTGGACAGAGGCGTTCCCGTTACCGAACACCGGAATCAGGAATTAAAGAAGAGTATGCGAATAAGAATTGGCGCAAATCATACTCAATGGGACATACAACTACCTGAGATCCTGTATACACTGCGATTTCGGCACAATGACGCCATTGGAGCTTCTCCCAGCCACCTAATACTGGGATACAATCTCCGCAGACCTGGAGAATGGCAGTGGAAAAAAAAAACCTACAGAACTTCCCGCCCCCGAAGAAATACGAATAGAGGCGATATGGAGGACAGGGGCAGCTCAGAGAAACCAACAACGGTATATCCGGCAGATATACCCAGAACAAGCGACTGCCGGACACCACATGCCTGAGGGTAGTCACATATTAATGCGCAACAATCCTTTAAGCGGAGCCAATAAAAAATTCTGTGCGGAATTTGCGCCTAAGTGGCGGGGGCCATATTTAGTAGTCGAGAGACAAGGAAATGTGTATTGGGTCGAGGCTGAGAGGGGCACTATGCGGAAGGTGCCACGGAACCAGATACGCCCTATCCCCGAACCCCACGCCCATGGCTCCACAGTAATTACAAGGGACACCTCAGAGGAAACCCGCAGTGGGTCACTAGGTCGCTGGACATGGACAAGGTCGCGGGAAGAGAGGGTCAAAACGATAAGCCGGCCGTTGTCCCTATGTGTTATCTCAGGGTCTCAAGGGCACACGGGCCACTGCACATGCCGGTAGCGGATCCCGAGCCAACAGCACTTACCAGGCTAAAAATACGCAGGCGCCAGATGAAGCGAGAGGAAGCGGACTTGCGAGCAAAGAAGACGAAGCGAGAGAAAGCGGACCTGCGAGGGAAGGAGAAGGTACACGCGAAGAAGACGAAGTGGGCGAAAGCGGACGGGTGAGCGAAGGGGAACAGGCGAGTGGGAGAAAGTGGGAGGACAGCCGAAGAAAGGAAGTAAACAAGGAAGCGATAGAAGGGGTAAACGACGAAGATGAGTTAGCACCAACAGAGTAACGAACACGAGAAAAAATCCGAGAGGCGAGGATGTACCAGGTGACAGCAGCCGACCAGAGGACGAGGTTCAGTAGCCTGGAGAGGGCTTCATGGGCCGCCTGACGAGACGATGGCAACATAGACTTTATCCCAGCATGCAGTCAAGGATCCAGTGTGCGAAAACACGCCCCCTAGTCTGATGGGGATCGAAGCCAGGTGAGTGCAACCTTGGTGCATCTGCAGAGGCCGATAGGAACCTGGTTTATACCGGGACCATCGTAAGTACAGAACTTGGGAACCGGGCTGTCCACCCCAATAATAGACTCTGTGTGACACGAGGGAAGCCGGTTTACTCATGTCACCCACTGTGAGAGAAAGGTAGGGCGGCGTGTACTACCTAACCCAGAAACTGAAACCTCGCCCTGGAACTGAAGTGCGACTAAGTGTTTTTATTTTTTTACTTGTGTAACCTTATAATGTGTGAGAAGCCTGAACATCTCTGCACCGAGTAATAAGGGCAGGATGTCCCAGAGCCGAAAGAATATAATGTGTATATTCCCAGTGTATAAAATATGTTTGTTTTCCCAGACCGCCTGTAAAAGGAAGAGGCAGTAGAGATAGTCAGATAAGAGTGTGTTTTTTTTCCACGGCCTGTGAAGCCATCGCAACAGTAAAACAATACCATGTGTAAGTTAGCAATATATTAAGTGTGTGTTACTTCCACTTACCAGAAAAACCTTTGTAAAAACGGCAGTGTGCCAGACATAAACGCAGCAACAGAGTTTTCCAAACTATGAGATAAAAGTGTTTTTTATTTGTAGGGCTTACGCGCTGACGTAATAGTAAATACCAGTCGCCAAAACGTAATTGTTGCAGTCAACTGTGCAAATAACCGGCCATCTGCCATCTTAATTGTTTGCATATATCAAGAATGTCTCTGCCTTACCAGGAGACAGAGGTACTACTAAGTTAGAAGTTAAGTGATCTGGAAATATCAATTTAGGGCATGTTGTAGAAGTGTGTAAAACTGTAAAAATGTTTGTAACCCTGTAAGAAAGTGGGTAATTACTGTATGGAGTCCGAGGTTTGTGGTTCCAGATTAAAGTTTATTTGGCTGGTTCAAAAAGTAGATCAGCCTGCGATGTATTTGAAACATAATATGTAAATTAAAAAGTAATCAGCCTTTAGCAAAATGTGTAAGCAGAGTCATAGTGTTAGTTAGACCCTTCTTGCAGACAGGAGTCTAGCTAGGTATGAACTGCAGGGCGCGCGACCTTGGTTAACGGGAGGGAGGGGACAAGAAGAAGGAGAAGGGTTGAAGTGGAGGGAGGTCTCAGCTGTCGCACCACGAGATAAACCACACTGGAGGTGAGTGCGAGGCATAGACAAGGGTACCCTATAAGAGCTGTACAGAGATGCAACAGAATCCTGAAATTTTGGCACGGATTTCATCAGCACCGAAGAAACAAAGGGGGATTTGACGCTTGATGCATATAGTAAGTAAAAAATATCGCTGCCACAATCCCCTCCCCCGCCATATTATCCTCCCTGCGAGCACCTACAAGTTGAAATGCATTGCGGGACATGTGGCCAGCCAGGACAGGTCAACCCAGAGGATGGAGACTCAGTTACATGTGTCAAGGTTGTGCGGAATAAGAGCTGGCATATCGCCGAAGCACCCGGTAGGCGCTATGTAAATATGTAGGAAAGCGGGTGAAAATGCAGAGCCAAGCTAGAGTGGCATCAACACGCACCTCTAGTTACTCAAGAGAAAATGGCTGACCAGCTTGGAAGTGGTGCCACGAGCACTCCTCCCCCTTTCCCCCTTAGCCAAACCGTGGGGCAACTGGTACGCGCGCTGTGGAAGAAGAGCTGACAGGGTAAATTTCAGGGTACAGGTCACCCCTCCTTCCACCAACAAGAACCATGGCGCATGTATGAAGTGTTCGTTGTACTGCTCCCTCCTCCCATCTCCCTCCTCCCAACAAGGGAGACATGTGTAGGAACTTAGGGAGGGAGTCAAGAGAGGATATAAGCGAATTTACGAGAGAAGAGGGGCTCAGTTTTTATCACCGTGCCGAGAGAGTCAGTTGCGTCGGGAATCGCGAGAGGATGTCGGAATGAGAGGAGAGTGTCGAGGAGCGAACCCAGAGCAGCAGTCGAGGGTAGACGGCACCAAACGCAGGCCTTTTCAATGCCGCCCACATCGCCAGATCTAATCCAGCCAACACACACCAAGCACTAAAAGCAGAGCTAAGTATCAAGTCGTCGACCAAAGAACCCCCCCTCCCCCACGATCTAGCCCACAGTTAATCCGAGTTAGTTAAATAGAGTACCACACCTCGGTAGTGTTTCTGTATATTTAAACTCGAGACAATATAACCAACCAGTAAAGTGAAACACCGAAAGACTGCCTTATTGATATACCCTCAACCTTCAAGGTACCTTATAGTCTGTGCCATCTAATATTCACTGGGGACCCTAGGACCCACAGGTGGGGAATAGCGTCAAAGTTCATAGCATCGGTACGCTCGACAGAGGTACTCATTAAAATGAGAGAAACAGGGATAAATGATCAATATAACTATATCTCTAATTTTGTTTCTCTCTTAAGTTAAGAGGGTACTTACGCATAATAAACACAGTAATATTTGTTCGTTTGAAGAAAATAAATTTTCAATAACATAAATTCAGCTTTGAATTTAATCGTGCAGTGTTTTTGCGCAGAATTTCAATCAGGACTATTTTGTATTAAAATTATGCTACCGTATACACTTACGTAAATAACTCTGAGAACCTACGACTTGAATCGCCCGCCGATATCTCGTTTCACTGACATGTGCGACCACTGTAGCTCCAGTAAAATCAGTGTCTTCAGTTGTAATGAATTTAGCCTCGTGCAGGGTACCACACAGCGACTTGTAGAAACGAGTGTCAGTGATCATCTGTGAGTATCGAATCGCAATACGTATCGTATATCCGCCTCATGCTAGGAATACTCTATTATCTGTGAAGATTCCACCTTTCAGTAACAAATAAAAAATAATAAAACATATTTTTCAGTTCATTCCGTCACCATATGATTATTCCTCACTATAGTCCATTCACTGTTGCTTCCAACTTTTTTAAAGCCATGCTAAAGTTTTACTTCACGGATATTCCTCTGCGTCATGCAAATAAAGCTTAATCGGGTCTAGAAAATTCCACACAGGGACAAACGCAACACATTCGTGTGCACTCAGTAAAATAATATTTTGTATAAGAACTTTTTTTTACTTGGTATTGCCAACACACCTATTTTCTCCCGGTTTATTCATATTAATTATAAATTTCTGCAAAATGCATTAGTTACGTAATATGAAAAATGTGCATTAATACACTAGATAAGGACGCAACTCGACTGTGTGTGCGCGCGCTAGCACAGCTGATCGGATGCACCAAGCCAGCCTGCCTGAGCGAGCGGGTGACACGAGTGCGACAAGGCCAGGGAGGTCTGGCAACATTGCTGCAGTAAGCTGTCACACCCATGTTCCAGAGGTTGGGGGTAGACTCTCGCACGCGCGCGAGTGCCGAGGATCCCGCAGGGTGACACATCTCGTCCCAGTGCTCTCTCAATTCTGAAAGCTTCAGTCGCCGATCTCTCATATGACCCCGGAAAAGGCCGTGCTGTCACGAGACCAGGAACCGAAGTTCCCATAGCTCGTTGAGTGGGTTTGCAACAAAAATGCAGCCCGACAGACTTGGGTCAAATCATTGAGCCGGTGGCGGGCCGCTGTGTATATGTTTTAGCTGGGCTGTTTACCATTGTAGCTATCTTACTGAATTTACGTGTAGGTGTTATCGGCGAGGGAGTGAAGCTCCCCACCAATCTCCCGACTGGCGTGTTGTAGTGTCGTGATGTATGTAGAAGCTTCTTGGAAGTCTCCCGGTATATATACAGGCCTGCGGAGTGGTGGGGGAAATCATTTCGNGTGATGTATGTAGAAGCTTCTTGGAAGTCTCCCGGTATATATACAGGCCTGCGGAGTGGTGGGGGAAATCATTTCCAGACCCACTATCATTGTGTATCAGCAGAATAACGATCTGTAACAATGACGATTTTTATTTGCCGTATGGTTTCTCATTGTAAGCAGTTGTATTTATTCTAATTTTCAAAAACTATGAGATATTTCAATGTAATGTGAATATTTTTTCAGTACAGAAATGAAAGTCGATATTTGGCCAATTGATACATTTGGTTGTAACGTAAACGTGGTCGTTTAAAAGAGTCAAAGTCAGCAAAAATCGCTGTAAGTAGCCCTTTTTTTGCGATATTTATTCTCCTGTAGATAAAGTGTTCTAAACTACAGCGAAATTGCTGCCTNTGTAGAAAAAGTGTTCTAAACTACAGCGAAATTGCTGCCTCTTTTCTGAACATATTGCTGTATTAAAACCCTAAAGTCACAACTAAAATTCTGAGGAAACAGAACACACACGAAGCTTCTTAATGCGATTTAACATCGCCGTCACAACGTTTCCTTAGGACCGGACGTGACCTTGAGGTGTTAACATTTTTTTGATAAGGAGGCTTTTTAATAACTTTAGCGCAGCGCATTCTCCGTTACCGTGACATAACCTTGAGATCCTGCCGGCCTTAGTACACTCAAGTTTTCACTTACCTTATCACAGAGGCGTATTAAACCGATCGATGCCCCTGGCAGTAAACATACCGAGGCTCTTAAACCCAAGCAGCCCCCCAAAAAAAAAATAATAATGTAAGGAAGTGATGTCTTTTTCGGAAAGATTTCAGTATTATACTTTTAATGAGTTGCTTAAACCAGCAATATGTAGCTAATAATAATAATTAGATTTGAATATAAATAAGGGATTTATGCAAAAAAATTTAACAGTTACGAAGTTACCTGAGTGCTTACAAAGTTTTCTTTGCGTCTTGTCCTTGGCAAATTCATCAATTATTTTTGCATTATCTATTTCGTCCAAAATTTCTTGTTCTATGTATAATTTAGCAACGTTCAATCTACCAGCTCCCATAATACTCCTTAAATAGTTTTTACCGCGTTTTAAAACTTCAAAACAGCTTTCACCCAATGCATTTGATGTCAGTATTGTTAAAAATATTTTCAAAATAGTCTCTACGTTAGGAAAAGTCTTGCAACTCGATAAATTTCTGATGCGGTCTTGATGGTATCTTTGTTTTGTTGTAGATATAGTAATAACTAATGCAGTTCATCGTCAAAATTAGAAATATATCAATGTAATTTTGGTAAATATCCTTAAGTTGTTTATATATTCTTTTTTGTTTCATTTGGTAACCTTTAATTAAATAATACCTTAAAAACGTCTGAGTTCTTAGCATAGACTGAGGTAGAGCCATCTCGCTAGCGGCGCACAACCAGTCTCCGCGTCCCAATATTGAACTGCTATTCTTCCAACACGACTAGCCGTTTGTAATCTATTTTGGAACTTATCAAGTATAGTTCATTCATGGTAACGTCCAACTTTTCTGAAGCCCTGCTAAAGTTCTACTTTTGATCCCGTACTATATCCCCCCCTCCCCCCACCGACCAAGTAAAAAACTTATCCTCTGGGTTAGGCAAATCCCATGCTAACTTAATCTAAGCTAGAAGGGATAAAAATAGAAGACAGAATGAAACAAAGCATTTTATTTAAAAAAAACATTCATAATGTACCTATCTATAAATCTTGATCTGACTAAGGGCAAATTTACGTTAATGTACAAATAATTTTCCATCAAAACTCTGTAAGATTTAATGTATGAAAGTTGGAATGTTTCATAAGTATCATCAGTACGTTTCGTTTTGCTTTTGAAGAAAAAAATGTTTTGTATGAGAACAAACCATATAAAACAGAGATAATATATTATAGTACAAAATAAACGTGGCATCAATGCTAATGGTGAAAGAGGACAGGTAAATAACAACATTAATCTGACGCCTGTTTCCAGGCAGTTGTGATAGTTTTGCCTACAAGGAATCTATCGAGCTCCACTCAGGGTCCCTTAGAGATTCTGATCCCATATCAACCACCAGGTCTGCCAGCTGCTAATCCGCCCCGCCTTACCAAATAAAGTGCTCTCACAGTCATGCCTGATGCTATCAAAACTAAAACACGTAACACATTTTTGAGAAATCATGAATGTACTAGCTAGAGGAATGGCGTCAGCTAAATCAATGCCCTGTTTGGCTGGAACCAGAAACTTCTAAGATCACTTCCCAAAATAGATGACTCAACAAACAGTATCCCGGAATGTAACCATCAACGCAGAGTCCCGTTACGCTCTTTGATAAAAAGAATATCCTGTAAACATGTTTTGTTATTATTTATCTTCTTTTTACTGCTTCGTTCCTTGCCGAGCTCAGGAACTTTTCTAATCTTTCTGTACAGAGCTGTTTCCTCGTATAAACTCCCATTTTCTCTGCTTCACGGTCTATTTTACCTTGATCGTTCGTTCTAAGATATTGTTCCCCCGGGTAGCTAACACTTCTTTGTGTACCTGTCCACCGTGTATTTGTTACTTTCTGATCTATTATGCCGCGGATGTTAACACACAATAATAAAGAAGCCTTCTGAGAACCAAAGCTTGAAGGGAATTTATGCGCGCGACTCGTTAAATATATCGTGCTGAGTATACTTAACCTTTGTTTGCTCTATAAAGGCAATTTGTTTCTTCATGCGCTTGGAAAATGGCATTTTTGATTTTGCCACATTATGAACGTCGGAATAATGTGACAGCCTGCGTTTCTCTGAGGTACGAAACAGCGTCATTGTTATTTCGTAATCGTTCTTTACTTGCAATTTTCGTGTAATGTCACCACTCAACCTGCGTTCATTCAAGCAGAGGACAGTTTCATAAAAATGGGATGATCAACACAATGCGTATAAAAATATTTACTCAGCAAATTTTCAAGATTATGCCGCATGTGCCCCGGTTTTGTGATTAGGCGTCCAGTTACTGTGCTCGTGGTAGATAACAAACTTATCTGTTCTGCAACAGTTGCTCAGTTTCTCTTATCAACACGTTCCCTTTCCTTGACGGCGTGGGTGCCCGTTTCGTGTGAACACAATGACTGGTCACCTCGATATCATCTGACACGACCATCAATTCTCATGTCATAGCAGCTGTTACATTGACTACTACAGCAGCCATAATGACATATGTCCTCTTGAACGACTGTATTTCATGTCAGTTTTGGAAATAGGACCTGTCCTATTTTCCATGGTAGCTTATATACCAGATTCCGTACTTACTTGGCCAATCACATTGCTGTTTTGGAGAGTAGGACGCACCGCCTGGACGCTTATTTAAATGAATTGATAGTGACGCCTAAATTGATGCATCAATCTTGACCACAAGCCCATAAGGTAGAATTTTATTCAAATGGATTTAAAATATAGGAAAGTAGAATAATACAGATGATGACAGCATGTACATATAGTTTGAAGGCATATTCAGGCTAAAAACTCTAATGACGCAACACAATTTTAATACGGGTGATTTTTCGGTTGTGATATCTTTAAAACGCGTGCGCGGTTATATTTCTTTAAGGAACTGNATGACGCAACACAATTTTAATACGGGTGATTTTTCGGTTGTGATATCTTTAAAACGCGTGCGCGATTATATTTCTTTAAGGAACTGGCAAGATTTATTTTTATATGCTACAAACGGAAATTAATGCGCACGAGTCCAAAACTAAATTTACATTTATTAAGCTTATTTATTTTTTATTCTGAATACATTTAACAAATGTAGACTAATAAATAGTTGATTTAAATAACTTAATTAAAACACGTAAATACGTTTAATACTATACTTCATATCGATACGCATTAACTGTTATAATGGCCAATAATGACGAAGCAATACTGAGATATTCTTGATTTTTAGTACACTGGTTCCTGGCTACCAGTCCAGAGAATGGTCCGTATTTACTGTGAACCTTATATTTGCCTAAACACCCATCGAGGGTGCCTAATGCAAGCATGAAAACTGCAGTTGTGCAATGCGACTATTTTCATGCCGGCTTGCACAGCGGCTGTATACAGGCTTGTGCACAATTCCCAGTAGCGGATATAGACTTTCGGTTGCGGAGGGGAAGAGGGGTCACTTCCCCATTGTGCATGTGCAGGTCTAGACTTTCAATTCGTAGAATGGGAAGAGGGCACTGTGTAACCATAATTACAGGAAACTATTTAATTAATCAAATAAAGTCAGTATTGCAAACAAAGCTGATATTATTTCATTAAATTTTTAAAACATGCCGGTGTAAGGGATTTTTGGGGGATGAGGTCATTTCCCTTGTGACTTCCTTCCCCCATTTTGGATCCGCCACTAGCCAGGCCTTACATGCGCTTGTTCAAAAGCAAGTACAGCAGCAGGTATGGTGTAATAACGACTTTGGTGCTGTCTTTGACCATGGAAAAAGTTCTCGGATGGCAGCAAGGAAAAACAATAAATTTTTTTTTTTACGAACTCTGTTTAACGGCGCGGAAGTTTTACTGTTTATTCAATCGCCGTCAGTGACGCATGACATTAAGATGTGAACTGGAACGAGGTGATGAAATGTAGAGCTGTTTCATAGGACACAGGGCCTTTACAGGCTAAGAGCGCCCCGTTAACAAATAAGAGCCCACCTAACGGTGTGTTTCATAGGACAGACTTGTCACGGAGTAGGTCATTACAAGGTNTGCCACGGAGGTCATTACAAGATTTTTCATGGATCTTTTAAAATTTATAATTATAGTTTTATTTTGCACAAGCTGTGGAATCGCATATCTTCTTAAACATATTTAGCGCAGTTATTATTACCACATTAGAACTGATTTGTAAAAAGTCATCACAGGTCTTAAATGAAAATCATGTCTCCCACAGTGAATTATACTCATTCTCCTTAACCACGCTGAATAACATATAATGAACGTAAGCGGATATAAGAAACGTTTAAGTATCTCAATCATAACATAAGAAGAAGTCATAAATAATGTAACGAAATATGCGAGCTCCTCTGAGTGGTGCAGCCCTGCTTTCCAGTAACACCTTGACTTAGTCGAAACGCCGAAACAAAATGGCTCATATTGCAACTCCGACGTTCAGCAAAAGATTGTTTTCAGAAATTTTCAGCTGTTGGCTTTGGTGAACGTGGCCATTACCCATTTATGGTTATAAGATAATGATAATAAAATATAATAAAATTCTCGGCTCTGCTTAACAGCAGTAGAAAATGTAACGATGTAACGATACTCGTCAGTTAACATGAGAACATTATACATGTATATATACTCATATAATTGTCTGTAGGCTAATCGAGGAAAAGAGAAGAGAAGGAAGGCTTACACACTTTTAATTGCAAACTTAGGAAACGCAACGCACACACGCCTATGATACCGCGTACTCTTTCAAGTTGGCGTCCCAACCAATTGCGACACGAAAGTTGACGTTTATTATATCAACATCGTTTTTTTTTTTGTATCGCCAGTGCTACAAAACACAACATTAATAGTTGCTTTACAGTGGCTACAGTAGGAAAAGTTATTAAACAGGCCAAATTGATTCACGCATGCTTAAAAAAAAAAAAAAAAAAAAAAAAAAAAAAAAAAAACCCCCACACGCACGCACACATACACACTAAACCTGCTTAATTGTCTTTAGAGTAGTGTATGTCACGTACTCCTTTTGTTTCTGGCAATTTATCTAAACACTACTAAGATTTGCAAGAAATGGGAGGTATATTTCAGCAAGTGTTTACTCGGACAACAATTCACCGCGTGGTTAGAGCACACAACATATATTCGAATTATTGTTACAAAAACGCAACAGTAGTTCAACTAATGAACTATATTCTATTCGCGGTTTCTTCACACTTTTTTTAATCAAACCTTCGAAGAATCACCCCGTGTATGAGAGGTTTGCTTGTTTCCAAAATATGCCATGTATCACAAGCGTATTATAGTCTACTTGTGCTTACATAAAAGTACCCTGTTTTCGGTTAAGTTAAACTTTTACGTATATTTTATCTACAAATTATAATATTTCATTTATAATTTACCTGAATAAAAACAGCGAGAAAGTAGGTGTGTTGGTAATGCCTAGCAAGAAATAGTTCTCATGAAAAACATTAGTAGACTGGATGCGCACGAATGCGGTGCGATGTCCTTCTGGTGTAATTTTCTAGACTTAGTTAAGATTTGTTTGCACGAGACGGAGGAATATTCTGGAAGTAGAACTTAAGCAGGGCTTCAGAAAATTGTGAAGTAAACGTGAATGGACTATAGTTCTCTTCCTTTCCCAGTAGACCACTTTTATGACAACTAGTAGAAGGAGTTGGCTGCATGACTCAAGACATTTTTGCTGGAACGCGAGACAACGCGAGCGACACCCTAGATTGCTGGTAAGAGGGCAAGAGAAAGCGATGAATGAATTGATAGATATTCGAACAAGGGGTACTGACGAAATGCGACGATGGCGAAGGCGCGTAGGCGTGAGATGCAGGTGACACGTGACTCGATTATCTGGTTTCACGGGTCGCAAATACACTTGCGCAGTTACGAAAGAGAAAGTCTATAGCTTGTCCAAGCAGTGTCGGATCAAGTGACTGAATTACTGCAGAGCAACTCTCAGCAAAGTTTCTTCCGCTGGCCTAGCTACAGAAAAAAAAAAACATTCTTTAGAGGTATCCGTGCTCTCTGCAAGGGTCCTTATACAGGTAATCCTGTTTTCTTTTTCTTCTCGCCGAGAACATTTTTCATTTCTTTGGCGGCGAGTTCTTCATTCCACAGCGATGACTTTTCAGTTACTACAGCCGTTCATCGACAGCTTGTTACAGGCAGTTCGCGCTGAAACGAGACTTCTTGAATTCAGAAGTTTAAATGAACTTCAAGCACCTTTGTACTGACTGATGCCGATATAATTTACACATTGAAAATCACAGTGCGTGTCTGGCATTGCTAATCAAAATAACATTCATTACAACGCACTTAGAAAATTAATCTCGCAAGAAATAGATAAAGAGTCCATCTACCACACTTCAAAGCATGAAGGAAAGGATATACCGGAGGTACTGCAATCGCAGTTCGTTAAGGACTGTTATTCCAGCTGAATTAAGTGGGCACATACACGATATTTCATGCATTGGTGCATATCGTACACCCTAAGAAAATATTCGCGTATTTACCACAGTAGTGTGAATGTATAGTAAGAAAGCGTGTATGGCAAGGTTTTTTTTGGGCTATAGTAGTAGAGAGTGCTCTTGAAGTCTTGAGAGCCGATGAGGGTGAAGTGATGTTAGTATGGAACTGCACCGGAATGCAAAGGCGGGGGAAATGGGAGATCCCCTTGAAAACCCGCCGACCAGCGGCACTGTCCGGCACGATTCCTACATGCAAAAATCCGGTTCGCCTTGGTGGGGGGCGAGTTCTCTGGCCACACCACGCGACCCTCCAGTGTATAGTATCATTTTAGATTACAGCCTGGTGTATGGAAAATTTCCCATGCAGTGTATAGGTTAACAACTTTCATTACGTTTTAGGAACTTTACTAGACACATTTTTATACAGTATAATAATTTTCAGCAGCTACGCTCTAGCCAGTTTTAAGTAATATCTTCTGTGCCTGTCACATTCTTTATAATAATATTTTTTTCATACCGAATACAAAGGCGTTTAGTTTCAACAGTGTTGTACAAACACATACTCGTTACATTGTAACATCCTGCCACAAATGATCAATTATCATCAGTAAGAAGTTGTGTGTAGTACTATGTATTAAATTGAATTTTGAGTTCATTCCTTTATTTATTGAAGCTCTACAAACAATTTTTATACAAAAAAAAAATGTTTTCCTTTACCGCTGTTGTGTCATTTGTAGTGTAATTTAGAGGTGTCGCCTCAAGAGCGCTGCCCACCATGCATGAAGCCAAACAATTTAAATGTTAATGAAATGCCTTTNAACAACTTTCATTACGTTTTAGGAACTTTACTAGACACATTTTTATACAGTATAATAATTTTCAGCAGCTACGCTTTAGCCAGTTTTAAGTAATATCTTCTGTGCCTGTCACATTCTTTATAATAATATTTTTTTCATACCTACGTATCTGTTACAGTACATAGCGAATACAAAGGCGTTTAGTTTCAACAGTGTTGTACAAACACATACTCGTTACATTGTAACATCCTGCCACAAATGATCAATTCTCATCAGTAAGACGTTGTGTGTAGTACTATGTATTATATTGAATTTTGAGTTCATTCCTTTATTTATTGAAGCTCTACAAACAATTTTTATACAAAAAAAAATGTTTTCCTTTACCGCTGTTGTGTCACCTGTAGTGTCATTTAGAGGTGTCGCCTCAAGAGCGCTGCCCACCATGCATGAAGCCAAACAATTTAAATGTTAATGAAATGCCTTTTCACTGCAACGCTTTCAAATACCTACATTATACGTGACGTTTATCAATGAATACTGGCGCGTTAAGAAGTGTTGCCATTTTTTTTTTTAANAAATGTTAATGAAATGCCTTTTCACTGCAACATTTTCAAATACCTACATTATACGTGACGTTTATCAATGAATACTGGTGCGTTAAAAAGTGTTGCCATTTTTTTTTTTTTAATTTCTTAACGGGGCAGTATTCTCAATGAGAGTTGGAGATATTTTGTGTCCCCGAGGCCTCGAAGCGTGGGAGTGTTGAGGGCGATCTGTACGCGCATCCACTTTCTGGTTGCCTTTACGCGTAATGCTTTGAAATAATGTGCAGTTTCGACTCTACTAAGGAAAAAAAACTGTTTTTTTCACAGCGCTTAATCTCAACATATACGCGTCAGATACATGCAAAACTACTCAAAGAGTCCTGTATTGAACCTTCCTAAAAACTTTCTACCAATAAAATAATAAAGTCACCGCTGAAAGTCCCATAGGTACACGCAGTGCGACGAGAACACTGCACGCCAGTCCACAGCCTTGATCTTAGCGGCGATGGCGCACTTGATACGCAAGACAGTGTCGTGCTTATCGCTCCCGCGGTTCTTGTCCTCAAACGCGGAAAAAATCTCCTGGTAGGCGGGAGCCTTGAATGATATCCGTTAGCTGAACAGTTTTTNAAAGTCACCGCTGAAAGTCCTATAGGTACACGCAGTGCGACGAGAACACTGCACGCCAGTCCACAGCCTTGATCTAAGCGGCGATGGCGCACTTGATACGCAAGACAGTGTCGTGCTTATCGCTCCCGCCATTCTTGTCCTCAAACGCGGAAAAAATCTCCTGGTAGGCGGGAGCCTTGAATGATATCCGTTAGCTGAACAGTTTTTNTTCTTGTCCTCAAACGCGGAAAAAATCTCCTGGTAGGCGGGAGCCTTGAATGATATCCGTTAGCTGAACAGTTTTTTTTTAAATGATAGCTATACGAGCTCTGCGTTCTGTTTAAGAGCCAGGCCTAACGGTGCCCTTGAACCAAGGCGTTTTTTTTTTGTATTTGTTTACTACAAACGGATTCTATGTATCTCAGAAGTGATTCGGTTTTGTCCCTGCAACGGCACAAAATCCTCACCTAACTGTTTCAACAGACGTTTTGTCTCTTTCTCATTCCAGCCATGAAGACGCTAGGCGTCGTGGGTTTGGAGCTGTCGCCGATCCCCGGAGAAGATGATCGCATAGTCAAGGAAGAATTCCTCAGGATAGCGTGAGTTTATTAGTACACCGTCAACATTAGCGGAACACTAAGCGTGACCATACACTAGTGTACTTACTGTGCCTTTTGTAGGCTCTCGCTTACTTTTAATAATATTTTTTTTTAACCTTGTATTCTCTTTCAGGGAATAGTTTTGGTTTTCATGGCAAAGCAGCTTGTTATCTTTTCCAGCGCCTAGCTTTCTTAATAGCTTATTTCTATGTAAAAGCAAGGTTANTCATGGCAAAGCAGCTTGTTATCTTTTCCAGCGCCTAGCTTTCTTAATAGCTTATTTCTATGTAAAAGCAAGGTTAGATGCTGTTTTAGTCACTGTTTCTGTAGTTTTGTTTGTTCAACTAGGAATGTTCCAAGATTTCGTTACTTTGTCATTTTGAAATTTATCGGTGACCATTTACACTAATCATGTTAAGCTGTTGTGTCATCCGGTTGAAATAACTTTAGTTAAAGAATAGGAATTGTCAATATTTTAATGAAATATCCTGTATTTGGTTTGTGAATTTCATATTTAAATTCTTCTCTGTCAATGTAATTTTAGAAAGTATTTATGGTATTAAAGTAAAATACCACGTAATGAAAAAGGATAGTATCGCTGGTTTTTTGTCAAGCGACTTAATATCTGTGATAGTCACTGCTATTTTCGGAATACATCCCCACACCTTTCTTCTTGATTCATATCCGTTATGGCGTGACATAAAATTTGGTTAGCTCTGGCTATTATNATACATCCCCACACCTTTCTTCTTGATTCATATCCGTTATGGCGTGACATAAAATTTGGTTAGCTCTGGCTATTATCTAGTTTTAATCGAGCGATCTTCTGAGTTTTACCACCCTGGGTGAGCGTTTCTTGTCCTTTTTGATTGTCGCCTCAGTAATGTGTTATTTTGTCCTGCCTCTTTATTTTTTGCGTAAATTTCTGTTAATACAGTGGTCGACCTGTTGGGTCGGAAAATGATGTGTTGAGGACATTTCACTACCTTTCTGCTGAGACGTGGCAAATTTTTTTTAAGTCGCCTTGCGTCTTCTTGAGGCCTACTTTGACGCTATTCGCCTCCTTGTGATATGATGTACAGGGAAGGTCATAGGGTGTGAGTTATTTTTACCAAGCACAGACTATAAGGTGCCTTGAAGGTTGAGGGTAAACAATAAAGTAGTCACTAGGTGTTTCAATTGACTGGGTTATATTATCTTGAATATTATATACATATATTACACCGAGATGTGGTACATTGCGAGTTAGGGGCCTTAAGGACCAATTAACATACTCATGTTAACTGTTGCCGACGCCTTGGGGAGGGGGACGCAAGGCGTCTGGGAGGTTTCTTCGAGCGACGACTTGATACTTAGCTATGCTTGTAGTTCTGGGTCTGTTGGCTNACGCAAGGCGTCTGGGAGGTTTCTTCGAGCGACGACTTGATACTTAGCTATGCTTGTAGTTCTGGGTCTGTTGGCTGCAGGTTGAGGTCCGGTGACGTCTCTCCACGACTGCTGCTCAGGGTTCGCTTCTCGACGTACGCCTCCACAACACGCTTCTTCCAGTGACTTCCCGATCCAACTTACTCTCTCGAACTTCTGATTCAACTGATCCCCTCCTTGTCCCACAAGTTGGCTTTTAAACTCTCTTGATCTCCCCCTGTATTCACACACGTCTCTCCCTTGTTGGGGGAATGGGGGTGGAAGGCGCTAAACAATGACCCACTTCCTCCACATGTCAGGACTCTTGTTTGGGGAGGGGATGACCTGCGGCCATACGGCCAAACTTTGTCAGCTCTTCTTCCATGTCTAACTACCATTACATTGGCGCAACTTTAGCTTACATCGGCATTTTCGCAGCGCTTCTCCATGTTTGCCAGCGTTTTGCTAGGGAAGGGAGGAGACTCGTGGCACAACTGCCAAGCTTCATCAGCCCTTTTCTTGTGTATCTCGGGTGGATCGGCAATATTTTAGCCGCTGCCGCCTTCCTTGGCATGTGTCTTAATTTCCTTGTGGGACAAAATCCATGGATTACCTTGGCGGTGACATCAGCGATGCTTCTACTTACAATATGCGTTATGCATCAATTCCCCCCTGGCTTCTGCGGAGCTGACACACCCGCGCCAAAGCATTCGCATGTGGTTGTGTTGCTGTCACGCTCCCATTCTGTGGCTTTTCCCTGTGTGCTCATCTCTTGCACGACATGTCCNCGCATGTGGTTGTGTTGCTGTCACGCTCCCATTCTGTGGCTTTTCCCTGTGTGCTCATCTCTTGCACGACATGTCTCATGGACAAAGACAGCTGTGACCTCCCTCCCCTGTCTTCTTCCTTCCTCTTGTCCCCTAGTCAGGCTGTCGCTCAAGAATGCGCAACCCCACAGTTAACAGGTGTGCCTTGTCNCGCATGTGGTTGTGTTGCTGTCACGCTCCCATTCTGTGGCTTTTCCCTGTGTGCTCATCTCTTGCACGACATGTCCCATGGACAAAGACAGCTGTGACCTCCCTCCCCTGTCTCTNGTCTCATGGACAAAGACAGCTGTGACCTCCCTCCCCTGTCTTCTTCCTTCCTCTTGTCCCCTAGTCAGGCTGTCGCTCAAGAATGCGCAACCCCACAGTTAACAGGTGTGCCTTGTCTGCAAAAAGGATCTATAACTCGGACTCTGCAATTAGACTCTTTGCAGAAGGCATGGTTACTTACAATGTACAAATTATTTTCCAAATTCTTCGCAGGCCGCTCAACTATTTGAACTTGCGAAACAAACATAAACCTGGTACCACTTATCTCGGATTCACTTACATTAATTACCACCATTTGTACAGGATTACACAGTTACACAACATGCCCTAAGTGATCTATCCAGATCACAGTACTTTTACAGTACTTATTTTGTCTTCTATGCTTCTGTTCCCTGGTAAATCGGAGACTTTCTTGAACATAGGCAAACAAGTTAGGTGGCAGATGGGCGGTAATTAGCAGGTTGCCTGGCAGCTGATATGTGTAGTGAAATGGTTCCTTTTTACTGGTATGGATGGCTCACAAGCCGTGAAAAGAAAAAACACTATTATCTGACTAGATTGGAACCTCAGTTCCTAAACTCAAACTAATGTCCTGCCCTCTCTCTGCTGCTTTTACACATGGTTTTGAAAAACAAACATATTTTATACACTGGCAATACAAATATACTACAAAACTCGTCTGATAGCCTCTGGGATGTCCTCCCCTTTGTACTCACCACACTAATGTTCTGGCGTCTCACAATTATAACTCGGCTGAGGGCATACATTCCAAACTCATATTCTAAACACAGATTAAACAATTAAAAAAAATCGCACTTAATCTCAGGCATTNCAATACAAATATACTACAAAACTCGTCTGATAGCCTCTGGGATGTCCTCCCCTTTGTACTCACCACACTAATGTTCCGGCGTCTCACAATTATAACTCGGCTGAGGGCATACATTCCAAACTTATATTCTAAACACAGATTAAACAATTTAAAAAAATCGCACTTAATCTCAGGCATTTGGGTTGGGCATCCCTGCCCTAGTTCTTTACTCCCAGTGGGTGACATGATGTAAACAGACTTACCTCATGTCACACAGAGTCTGTCACTGGGTTGGACGGCTCGGCTCATTTAACTGGTGTGGTTTGTACCTGCGACGTTCCCGGTAGAAGTCGGGCTCCTCCTGGCCTTGACAGGTATGCCAAGGCTTGGTTCTTCTTGCCTCGTCCCACATCTGATTAGGGGGGCTCCTCCTCACACTGGGACCTCTGCAGCGTGCGCGGGTGAAGACGGTGTCGCCATCGTCTCGCCTTGGGGTCCTGGGGCTATCTCCAGACTGCGGCGGGCACTCATCCTTGGTTCGGCTGTGGTCTCTCTGGTTTGATTCTCTGTATGTGTATATCCCTTAGTTTCTTCACTTTCAACTACTGTTTCTTCCTCGTCCAGTTTCTGCCTCCATTTGCTTGCTTTGGGTCTCTCTTTAGCCTTTGTTCGCCTGTTTTCTCCCATTCCTTACTTCTCGCTTGCTAGCTTCTACTATATCGCTTCCTCACTCCTGTTCTCGTGTACTGTTGTCCCAGTAAGTGTGTCTCCCTGGTTCTCTGGATTCCTTTATCGGCAGGCGTGGTGGCCTGGGCATCCTTGCGAGTCTGATGGAGAAAGCAAGTGGCGCTGGGGCCGTGTGGCGTAATTGCTCTTGCTCTCTGTCTCCACGTCCTGGTTCACCGTCCGGTGACCTAGTGACCTACTGTGGGTTTCCTATGGATCGTCCCTTGTAATTCCTGTAGGACCATAGATGTGGGGTTCGGGGACAGGATGCATCTGGTTCCTTGCCACCTTCCGCATTTTTCCCATTTCATCCTCCGCCAATACACATTTCCCTGTTTCCCTACTACGACATATAGCCCTTCCCATTTAGGTGTAAATCCCGCACAGAATTTGTCACTGGCTCGGCTCAAAGATTGGCTGCGTTGTAATACCTGACTACCCTCTGGAAAGTGGTGTCCGACAGTAGCTTGTTCTGGGTAATTGAGCCAGATAAACCAGTGTTGGTTTCTCCGAGCTGCTCCTATTCTCCCGATTGCCACTCTTTTTATTTCATTGGGGGTGGGAAGTTCTGTAGGTTTGGTTTCCCACTGCCACTCCCCGGGTCAACGGAGTTTGTATCCCAGTATTAGATGGCTGGGAGAAGTTTCAATAGCATCATTGTGCCGGCATCGCAATATATAAAGGATTTCAGGAAGCTCTATGTCCCATTGTGTATGATTGGTGCCCATTCTTATATGCATGTTCTTTTTCAATTCCTGATTCGGCATTCGGTAGGGTTAACCTGTGGATGGTAGGCTGGAGTAGTCCAGTTTTCTGCCCCCCATTCATTGCAACGTTTTCTTCCATTTTGCGCCCATAAACTCGGATCCATTGTCTGTTAACACACATTTCGGATACCCCCATCGTGGAAAGACCTCTCGCTCCATTTACCGGATAATTGTGTTTGCCTCCTGATTTAGTAACAGAAATGCATCTGTCCACCTGGATTACTGGTCTGTCACGACTAGGAGGTATCTCTTTCCTCGGTGTGTGCGTGGGTAGGGCCCATGATGTCGACGGCGATGTTTCTTCATGGTTTTTTAGGCCGATGGGGTGTGTATCGCATCTTTGGTGTAGAGTAGGCCTTGTTTTCATAAAAAGTCTGGCACCTGGCGATGTATGCCCTCACATCTCGACTAATTCCTTACCATGTATATCTGTTGGTCAGGGGCCTTAAGGACTCATGAAAACCAGGATGTCCTGCGTGGAGGTGATCATGGTGGTGTTCACAGATACTGGTTTATAACTCGTGGGGACCCAAATTTTCCTTTGATCTATTTGTGTGTGCGATCTCGCCCAGATTATGCCATCTCTTTCCTTCTACTGGTCTGGATATATCCTCATTAACCCCTGTAATTCGGGGTATGCCGGCTGTTAGTCTTGGAGCAGATTTTTGCTTTCGTGGAACTTAATAAGCTATATTTCTATGTCATCCGGTCGTGGGAGTTTTGCCGAAATGGGAGGGGGGGAGCATTCGCTCCCAGTCGTCGGTTCATCTCTCCTTGTTAGGCATCTGCGGTCGGCGCGAAAAGGCATCGGACATCTCGTTGGTAAAGCCCGGGCAATGCTCGATTGTGAATGAAAATTCCATTAAATATAAGGCCCACCTACCCAATTTTGCTTTTTCGTTACTCTTGGTTTTCAGCCATGTAAGGGCCTTATTATCAGTTCTGAGAATGAATGGTTGGTCCTCAAGGTAATAGCGGTGTTTGCAGACTGCCCAAATAACTGCCAAGCACTCCTCAATACTATTGTAGCGGCATTCAGTCTCGTTTAGCATAGTACTAGCATATGCTATGGTCCGTCGCTGGTTCTGTGACTGCTGCAGGTATAGGACAGCACCCATTCGGCTCCACTTGCTTCGGTCCGTAAAATTACGGATAATTCTGGCATAGGCCATTAGAGCACCGTTATGTCGCCATATCATGTCTTTAATATTCTGAATGCTTCTTCATGTTGGTCGGTCCACTTCCAGCAAGTTGTTTTTAGTAGGAGTTTGTTGAGGGGGGCAATGATTAGAAGGACATCTGCTATAAAATCTCTGAGCCAATTACATAATCCCAGAAAACACTTCAATTATCTCTGGTGGGTTGGTACTATATCTTCCTCAATCTCTCTCACTTTCTCTGGTTTTGGATAATTCCCGTCCGGGATAATTATGTGACCTAAGAATTCTACCCGAGTTTTCCCGAAGTGGCACTTCTCCAGTCGCCATGTGAGTCTATAGAGTTCAAAGCCCTCCAGGACTTTTTGCAAGTGTACCTGGTGTTCTTCTCATGTGCAGGAATGTACTATCACATCGTCCAGGTATGCTAGGCAAATCTGGCCGCTATAGCCTATCAAAACTACTGCTGACATAAATCGTTGGAAAGTAGCAGGAGCATTCTTCAACCCGAAGGGCATTACGCGAAACTGAAGGGTTTCGCTTTTTGGGGGTGTAAATGCTGTATACTTCCTGGACCCTGGGTGTACCGGGATTTGCCAGTACCCACTTTGCATGTCTAGAGTGTAGAATATATGCACGTCCCCTACACCGTGGAGCATATTAGCCAGGTTTATAGTTGCGGTGCTATAGGGTATGTGATGTTGTTTAAGGCCTGGTACTTGACACAAAAATGGAGTGTGCCATCTTTCTTTGGCACAAGTACCACTCTGGCATTATATTATGAGTCAGTTGGCTCCACTATTCCTTGCGATTTCATCTCGACTACCTGGTCTAGTATTATTTGCCTGTGGTAGATGGACAGGTTGCCGGTTGGCAGTTTATAGGGTGAGAATCTTTTACCCAGATTTCATGATGGATGGCAGTAGTGTGATTAAATCTGCCAGTATGCTCGAATACGGCTACGTGAGAGTTTTGTATCTGCTTTAATGATCTAAGTTGGTCAGCTCCGAGTTGATGGTTTACCTCTTCACTGTAGATTTCTTGTGCTTTTTGTGGGTTTATTGGGGCTTCCCTGTTTATGGCCATCCTATCCTGTTTGCCTAAATATAGGCTCTGTTGTCCGCAGTCGATTATACAATTTTGGCTTGTTAGCCACTGTTGCCCCCCTAGGATAATCTCTTCCACTAGATGCGGTGCACAAAATAATTCTGTTTGTACTGTTATCACCCCTGTGGGCACTGGCAATGTAATAATTCCGCCTATGGCCAGTCGTGACTCAGTTTGGGCTATTTGAATTATTCGGGAGTTTTCCATTATCCGATTTTTCTGTTTGGGAGTTAGCAGCTGACTTTAAATGAAATTACCGGTTGCGGCCGTGTCCAGGACTGCCTTAAGCCTGTGGTTTTTGGTCCGAACTTCGATCCGAGGGGCGTGTGTTCCCAACCTCAGCTCGTTTAATGTTAACATGTGTTCCATCCTTTCACTTATGCAGAGGGCCGACGGGCCACTTTGTTTCCGGACAGCGGCATTTCCCGGCTCCCTCTTTCCTCCCCCGATGGTTCCCCCTCTCTATATCGAAGGGGACAGCTGTGTTGTCTTTTTCCTTAGCGGCTGCTATGTGGTTTCTTACTGTGGGACAGTCACGGCGTAGGTATCTTTCGGGGCAAAACCAACACTTTGGCGGCAATGATTGACACTCCCTTTGCCTGGTTACTTTCGGAAGTGGTTCGGGAATACATTTGCGCTTTTCTCCAAATAAAAATCTTGGCTTACTCTTGCGGTAAGTACTTCCTCCTCCCCTGCGAACTTATTATTCAGGCAGGTAGCGAAACACTCCCAGATCATCACAAACTAGCCATATTTGTTCCACCAGATAAGGGCAGGACCTTTTAACTGCTCACATGCCTTCAGCACCAACCATTTATTAGGAATCCTGCCGGCCTTGAATTCGTGTTCACAATTATTTATAAAATAACCCGGGTCTTCATGGGGCCTGCCTGAAAATTTGGGTAGTACTCTTTTTTCGGTCATTCTCCATGTATATTCTACGTGGCTAGCAGGGGTTCGGTTCGGGGGTGAAATGTGTCCCCTTTCTCCTTGGTTTTGGCCATTAGGTGNTATTCTACGTGGCTAGCAGGGGTTCGGTTCGGGGGTGAAATGTGTCCCCTTTCTCCTTGGTTTTGGCCATTAGGTGTTCTCGGCAATTCCGGCAGTTGTATTGAGTGCCTTCCGTCGGTCGGAATATTTGGGGCTAGCCAATACACTGATTACAATATGCTGGGAACAGAGGCTGCACCGGACCGTGTATAGTTCTGCCTTGCTACAAAATGGAGCACTGAATGGCTCTAGTTGAGGGCTTTCATCCCCTCTTCCCCCATTTCTCGTCCAGAGGTTCTCTAAGGATCCTTCGGCTCTCGCATCCCTCCCCTCCAGTGTTATGCTGATACGCGTAACCTCCATACTTTTTGCCCGCCATCTATATAAATCCCTAGTCTGCTGGCCTATTAATTGTGACTCATCTAGTGTGGATATATTGCTGAGCACNCCCGCCATCTATATAAATCCCTAGTCTGCTGGCCTATTAATTGTGACTCATCTAGTGTGGATATATTGCTGAGCACCATGAGGTGTTTATATAGACTCCTCAAAGTCTAGGTCAGTCTGGTTAGCTCGGTAAGGGCATGATCCCTTTTCTCGGTATAGTCTGGTTCTTGTTTTTCTGCCTNGTCTAGGTCAGTCTGGTTAGCTCGGTAAGGGCATGATCCCTTTTCTCGGTATAGTCTGGTTCTTGTTTTTCTGCCTACACAGACTTAACGATGCCCCTGTTGGGCGCCATTTAACTTGACTCTATTCCCCACCTGTGGGTCATAGGATCTCAGTTAATGTTCAATAGCTCAGACTATAAGGTGCCTTGTGTGTTGAATGGGGTAGTTCAATATGGTAGTCTTTCGGGGTTTCAAGTTACTGGTGGTTATATTGTCGAGAAATTACAATTTTCAGTCACAAATCCGAGTGGTACCCTAATTAATGTATTCGTCTGAACTGTAGGCGGNTTCTTTGACCGACGACTTGATACTTAGCTCTGATTGTAGTTCTTGGTCTGTTGTCGGCTCGCTGAGATCCGGCGCTTCAGGCGGCCTTACAAGACCCTGGTTTTGTTGCCATTTCTCCACGACTGCTGATCGGGGTTCGCTTCTCGACGTACGCCTCTACGACTCTCTTCTCCCGGTAACCTCTCGCTCTGCCTTACTCTCGCGAACTTCTGGTTCGACTGACCTGATTCAACTGATTCCCACCCTCCCTGCAAAGAGGCTTTTAAACACTGTTGGCGCCCTCCCTAGATTCCTACACATGTCTTCCTTGTTGGGAGAGGTGGGTGGAGGAAGCCTTTGAACAATAAACACTTCATCCACGCAATGGCCTCTTGTGGGTGGAGGGGGCAGGGGTGGTGTGGACCAGTTTCCCCTGCCATATGCTGTCAGCTTATTCTCGGTGCGTATTACCCTTCAGCACGTGTTTTAACTTTTCTCGTGGGAGGAAATCGCCAGCATATCATCATTTCTTAGGCATGTACAAGTTTCACATGGTTTGCTAGGGGAGTGGGGGAGAGGCCTGTGGGGGGAAAGTGCTACCTCACCTCGGCTTGACCTCGGCACGGGTTAACAGGTAATACATGTTGTCCGGGAGGCCCTACACTGGTTTAAGCTGGTGAGGGGTGGGTGGGTGAGGGTTGCAACAGCGCCGATTCTAACGCATACTTCCAATATGCATCACGCGTCCTAGTTATGGCATTCCCATAATTATTATTAGCGCATGATATGCTATTTTATTTTATATACTTAATACTGTCATGTTGCAGCAGTGAGAATAAAACAAGACTTTGTCAGAAATGCATTTTTATATTTATATATATATATATGTGTTACATAAGTTACTTCGTTGACTAGAACAGTTGAAATTATTCATTTGCATTTAAAATGCGACGTGGTTTTGGCTCGGAAAGCTACTATAATGTTATTCAAACACTGAATTAATGTAAAAAAATATGGCACGTGGTCAGAGAGTGCGACAGAACGCCAACGAGTACACAACTTCGTGCTGTCTCTGTGCTCTTTTCGACGATTGAGACGACCACAAAGCGTTCTCTCTGACGTCACAATGACGTGGTCGTGAGAGCGAGAGCACAAGAGAGCGCTCTCTGAACCAACNCACAAAGCGTTCTCTCTGACGTCACAATGACGTGGTCGTGAGAGCGAGAGCACAAGAGAGCGCTCTCTGAACCAACTGAGACTGGGCCTGAAATGTAAAACCCACCACCCAACTCCAGACATATGCACCTAGTCTTTGGCACATGGTAGTCGNCACAAAGCGTTCTCTCTGACGTCACAATGACGTGGTCGTGAGAGCGAGAGCACAAGAGAGCGCTCTCTGAACCAATTGAGACTGGGCCTGAAATGTAAAACCCACCACCCAACTCCAGACATATGCACCTAGTCTTTGGCACATGGTAGTTGNTGAGACTGGGCCTGAAATGTAAAACCCACCACCCAACTCCAGACATATGCACCTAGTCTTTGGCACATGGTAGTCGAACCCGCGACCCTGAGATGCAACCGAATGTCTTCAGTCGCCAATAATACAAAAAAATAAGTTTTCCAGTTAGATATATTTAAGTTAATTTTAATTCCAGCGAAGCTGTTAATATTGTTGTACCAACCAGACATTTATGGCAGAAGATGTCGACTTATTAGAACAGGTTCATTATCCATTCNCTGTTAATATTGTTGTACCAACCAGACATTTATGGCAGAAGATGTCGACTTATTAGAACAGGTTCATTATCCATTCATGTCAATAATATATTCGCGGTATTTTCACACTTTTTAAATCAAACCTTTGAAAAATCACTCCATGTATGACGTGGTTGGTTGTTTTCTATATATGTCATTTATTACAACTTATCTTGAATTCTGTTTAAATAAAAGTATATTATTTTTGGTTTAATTAGACTATTACTTATGTAACTATAAAATATAATATTTAATTTATAATTAACATGAATAAAAATATACATAAAATGGACGTGTTGGTAATGCCTGGGATGAAATAGTTCCCATGCAAAATATTATTAAACTGAGGGTTCATGGATGCGGTGCGTTTTCAGTTTTGTGTAATTTTCGAAACATTTTTTTTTTTATGTTTGTTCTTAACCGTGACGCATGGTACACTAAATAGCTTTGGGCCCCATGTCCGGGCGACAAATTAACTTGAGGTATACTGCAGGCTTATCTAGGCCCCACATTGGGGAAGCCAACTAAACTTGACGTGGACTTGTCTATGCCCCACCGTTGTGCGCCAAATTAACTTCANAACTTAACTTGACGTGGACTTGTCTATGCCCCACAGTTGTGCGCCAAATTAACTTGACGTTACTTACCTCCACTGTGGAAGACAGTGTGGCTTATAGTGTCGTTGTTAATGCCTTCAGGCACAGACTATATGATGTCTGAAGGTTATGGGGTTTGTAATAATGTAGTATTTTACTGTTTTATTTTGCAGGACGAATATATTGTCTCGAATTTAACACAGATAAAATACATCAGCACTTGAGAGGTGTGGTACTGTAATAATTTGGTTACTCGGATCGACTGCTAACGACTTCGTGATGGAGGGGGGCTTCTCTTGATGGTGATTGTATACTTAACTCTTTGGCAAAGGCCCGCTGGGTGTCGTCGTCTCCCCTGGGCTGTTCTACTGACGTACTGAGGTACTGTTGTGGCCAGGAGCCTGATCTCCCGGCCGCTCTGTGCNCTCGTCAGCTATTTCTTCCGCGGTGCGTGTTTTTCTGAATTTAGGCGAACTGTGCATGATTATTTTCTATATCGTGAAACCTCCACACTCAACAAATCTCACGGACCTGCTAGAGGCGTAGGGTGGTGGGATGGTAAAGGGGGGTGGGGGGTGTCATGGCTGCATCTGCGACACGTGCCCGGCTTGGCAGCGCATGTTGGCCTCTGCATGACCTTCTTCTGCGGGTACCACGGCTGCCACGTGTCTCCCTAAGCCCCTATACTGGTTACACTGGCGGGGGGAGGGGTTGTGGGCCAGCGTCGCTCTGATATTCTTAAACCGTCACACGTTAACCGGCAGATGGTGAAATAGTCTGAAAGTATACCGGGCCTTCAGAAAATTTGGAATTATCCATGAATAGACTACTATAGACGCACTTATTCACAACGCTAATATTTTAATGTCTTCACGCTAATCATATTAAAAAAAACAGAAAGAATTATTCTTTTAAAAAAATATAGGGCTAATTTTAATGAAAAAATGTCAGTCAGTCGTAATCCTCGACAGTATAGTGATTAGTATCCCCGCCTGTCACACTAGAAACCGGAGTTCGATTTCCCGCCGGAGAGTGAAAATTTTTGTTTTGCACCAGAATATTGCTTTCTAATAGCAGCGAAAAAAATTTTAGATTAAATTTACCAGTTGAATATTTTTGCGATTTCAGCGTTCTTGTGAGCACGTCCATTTCCAGCATATAGCTAGAGTAGAGGAATTCTTATAGGCGAAGGCCANATTTTAGATTAAATTTACCAGTTGAATATTTTGGCGATTTCAGCGTTCTTGTGAGCACGTCCATTTCCAGCATATAGCTAGAGTAGAGGAATTCTTATAGGCGAAGGCCAAATCTAAAGTTTCGGAACTTTCAGAAAACATTGTTAAATAGGTATATCCCTCAGAATTTCAGCATATGCCAATCTAGACTACATAAGGTAAGGAATAATTTATTACGTAAAACTTTTACCCTCAGATTACTAAAATGAAAAATACATTACCAACGTACTGTATAAAAAAAAATCTTGGTAATGTGTAAATTTTGTTTTGAGAGACAAAAATTAAAAGTATATAAATGCACATTACAAATTTCTGCAATGTTTATTTTTTTTACAATATGTAGAACGTCAAAATTTTCTTTTTTGTCGACGCATGCGACTTGAGTATGGCACCTCAGAGACGGGGGTATATAGCACTACAATATAATTTTAAATTAAAATATATGGCTAAGCTTGTTGGAACTCAATGTGCTTTATCACAGATACACACACCTTTCCTTTCATCAAGGCGTTAAGGCTGTGGCCTGTTTTGGAAGCCGTGAGAATTGGGTATAGGGAAATAGATTATAATTAAATTCTGTTTTTTGTAAAGCCAATTTTGAAGATATAATCTTGAAATCAAAACCTATGTATGAGTAATAATACTCTCAAGCTTTGCATAAGATGCCAATATAAAAATTTATTTTTCGGTAATTTTTTGTTTAATTATTAAATTTTCTGATTTTTCCAGGAAACAGGCTATACATCAATGTTAGAAAAGGCTTCGATAGCAAAGGAGCGCGTATTTTTATGCTAAAAAAAAGTCTGGTGGTATATATTAATTTTTGATAGGAATGCTAAAAAAATATATAATTTCATTAACATGTATTTCCGTATACCAAATTCTCACGGCTTTTAAACCAGGCAACAAATGTTTCTTGTGTAAAGTGGGGTGGAGAGGTTTGGGCGGCGAGGTCTTGAGAGCCCATGAGTACGAAGCGAGGCGAGTATGGAGCAGCGACGGAATACAAGAGGCGGGGGTAAACTCTCCGACCAGCGGCATCGTCCGGCACGATTCTCACTTGCGAGAAACCGAGACTAGCCCTGTCGGGAATCGAACCCGGTCTGTGGGAAGCAAACGTGTAATCGCTACGCCACCGCGACCCCTTTATTGTGAAAAGTCTGTGAAATGTTTTCATTCATTCATTCATTTAAAATGCGTGCACTCAACGCGTGTAGTCTATTCACGGTTTCTTCACACTTTTTGAATCAAACCTATGAAAAATCACCCCTTGAATAACGTGTTTGGTTTTTTCGTAAATATGTCAAGTATCGCAAGAGTTTTATACTTCCGTTTACATAAAAATATCTAATTTTTGGTTAAATTTAACTTTTACTTATATTTTATTGTCGATAAATTATAATATTTGATTTATAATTAATATGAAAATATTTACACAAAAAAANCTTTTACTTATATTTTATTGTCGATAAATTATAATATTTGATTTATAATTAATATGAAAATATTTACACAAAAAACAGATGTGTTGGTAATACCTAGTAAGAAATAGTTCTTATGCAAAATATTATTAAACTGAGTGCGCACAAATGCGTTGCGTGGTTTCTTTGGCGTAATTTCCTAGACTTAGTCAATCTTTGTTTGCATGAGGCGAAGGAATATCCTGACAGTAGAACTTAAGAAGGGCTTCAGAAAAGTCGAAAATAACAGTAAATGGACTTTTCCGTCAAAGCATTTGTCTTAATCAAGTGACTAATATTTGCTTGTATCCTTGATTTGTCTTCATAATTTACTGTCGTATTTAAATAGCATGCGCTTAAAATCGTGACAAACTCAAATTCTGAAAATTATTATTCGTTTCCCACCCTTCGCGGTTCCTTATGGTCAAATTGCATACTTGAAATATTGTGGTTATGGAACTAGTTGTTTTATCTGTATTTGCTCTGCTTCTTTGTTACAGCAAGGATCGCTTGGCGCGAAAATTGATGCGGTGCTTGGAGTTACAAGAAACGTCGTCTTTGAGATAACCGACTAAAGTGCCATTTCAATTTTGCTGGTCTTCATGTGCATGGCATAAAACATACTTCCTTCGATTAAACAAATGGTTGCATTGACTTTTTTTCTGTGGAAATGGGGAAAAAGGATACCGTGAGTTTTGTCCAGGGGGGAGGGAGGCAACATTGTGTGTTTGTAAGGTTTTCACAGAAAAGACTTGCTTACCTCGTAAATAATTCTGATAAGTAAGATCTACATTGACGTAAAACCGGTTAAATTATTAAATGTGACTTGTTCTTCGCATGTATGTATTACTACAGAGCTCTAAATTGCTTGTAAGACATCTGTGAGCTACCTATAGTCGGTTCACGACTGGAAGAAACTTTTGAAAATCAACCTTTGAAAAAACACCCTAGCCGTTAGCTACATGCATATAACATTACAAACAGCGGCGAGCGCGGATACAGTTATGCCGTTAGGTTGCCAGCACAAAGAGAGGAAATAGTTCTAAAGTTTTAACGTAATTGTTAATTTATCGCTTACAAAT
>NQII01001785.1:120605-163358 GCA_002778355.1 Clitarchus hookeri
TAATATATACATTACTTTTATGATGGGTACGTGCATGTACGAACACATGTACTCACACACAGTGGAATGTAAACATTGCATGTTACTGCCACATGGCAATGTTTGTTTACCCTTTGGCAGAAGGATACGAAATGGGCTTGAAAGTAGATCTTTAGCAGGGCTTCAAGAAAGTCTCTTCCAGTCATGAACCGACTGTAGACACTTGACCATTTAATTTTAGAGTAACTTACTGAAACAAATCCGGTTTTTATTTTGTAGGCGGCTTAAATTTTATTAAAAATATAAATATAGCACAATAACTTGCACTGGTGCTAAATTGGTACAATTTTCCAAAGAAAAACTATGCAAAAATCTTGAGACACATAAACGGGTGAGGCAGTACTGAATTCCTTTTTAAAACGAGGTTGCCCAAGACGACACAATTACAATCAATGTCTTTTACCAACTCACAATATTTTAGATATAGTCCATTCGTGGTTACATCCAGTTTTTGTGAAGCACTGCTAAAGTTCTACTTCCAGGCCATTCCTTCCCCTCATGATAAAAAAAAGAAGTATAGAAAATACACCAACGGGGCAACGCATCGCATTCGTGCATATGCCTTGCATTCGTGTGCTTTCGTTTAAATATTATACATGATAACTATTATTACCAACACACACCTTTTCTCCCTGTTTTTATTCATATTCACAGCAAATGAAATTTTATAATTTATAGATAAAGTACAAGTAAATGTTCAGTTTAACAAAAAATAAGACACTTTTATGTTAACAGAAGTAGGTATAAGACGGTTGAGTTACATGACATATTCCGGAAACAAGGAAACACGTCCTACATGGGGTGATTTTCCGAAGGTTTGATTAAAAAAGTGTGAAGAACCCGCGAATAGACTATATATTTTTTATAAAAGCCAGGAACACCTAAAGGCCTAAATAATGACGTCTTTCCCATGTTCTCCCGTACATCTTGAGATGTTTCCGGTGTTGCAGCCTCGCGTGCTAGCTCCAGCAGGTAAACGGATTTGAGGATTAGTTCGTAACTGTTGTTTGGCAATACTTCCTGGCTCGTGACTAGTCGTATTTTTCCGTCACGCCGCACGAAGGGGAAAGTATACACGGCGAGCGCGAGCCGGCTGCGCGGGGTCGCCGCCGGATCGCAGCACCAGCGCAGCAACAGGTCCACGAGGGGAAGGGGGTAGCCAGGCCTGTTGGCGCGTCTTCGCAGGCGCTCGGAGCGGCAGTCAGTCGCTGTCTGGCAAGCGTGCGGTGAGGTTTTAGCGAGAGGTGTTTATGTTGCAAGTGAGTGGTGTAGGTGCGTGTGCGAGGAGCCAGGGACTGCACGGGAGGCTCGCAGGANGCCTGGACGCTGCTGCTGTTGACGACGGGCGCCGCGGCTAGCATCATGGGCGACGAGTGCGACTGGTCCGGCAGGTGAGTCAGTCCGCCACTCAATCTGTGGCCAGTCGGACATGTCATTCATTCCCTCGTGGAGACGAGGAATTCGTGGAGTGTGTCCAAATCTATTAGTAAAGTCTCCCGCCTACCTGGGCATTTTTTCCGCGTTCGAGGCCGAAAAGCGCGGGAGCGACAAGGGCGGCATCGCCACGAAGTGCAAGGCTCTGCACTGTCGTGCAGTGCTCTCGCCGCACCGCTTGTACCTATGGGACTTTCAGCGGTGATCTTATACTTTTATTGGTAGAAAGTCAGTAGGAAGTTTCAATGCAGTGCCCTTGAGGAGTTTTGTACCCATCTGACGCGTATATTTTGAGATAAAAAGCTCTTTCAATCATTTATAGAGTTTCAAAAAATTATTTATAATGTGCGTGTCATCTTGAAAGCACTCAACAGCCCTCGTCTGAAGTATGTTAGTTTCGCGGGTCAGTACATTGGACGCACGTTTCATAGTTTCGCAGATAACACGAAAGAATCGAGGGCAAAGTGAGAGGACATGTGGTACTGAATGTGAACCCAGCCGTAGTCTTTGGTGATTCTTCTAATATCAACACTTACGTCCGAACGCCTACGAGGTTGATGCAGTGTGTAGCTATTGGGTTGTGTACAGGTTGACGCGGCAGCTTGGCTCTTGCGTTTAGTCTTGCGATGCATTTGGGAGTACATTGGTTCGTTCTCGATAAAGCTATATTGGGGTAGGACGATGTACCAAAATGTTTCCCTCGCCTCACTGGGGTAGGACGATTTACCAAAATGTTTCCCTCGCCTCACGCAGTTACCGTATTTCCAGTCCTTTGTACCCAATCCCGTATTGTAATTAAAGTTTGTGTCGCTCTTGATTCGACTGTTTACGTCACATGCAGTTGCGCCTAGCCGTATGCACGTCATTACACAATTTACAGCTGTGAGCAATTGTTCGTGCAAGTCCGATTATTTTATATTGATACATAATTTTAATACAGCAACTGTTAAAGCTTATACCGATTTACAACTGGAAAAGTGTTGAATTTTCTACCTTTCATATGCGATCTCGGCAAATTTTTTTAAAAGCGCAGAGTTTTGACTAAATTGTATGTAGGAGGTAATTGGATTAGAGAAATGGATTGCAGGAAGTGAATTATTCAATTAAATAAAAGAACTGAAAAACAAAGTAAATAAACTGACTTTCGAAAATAATTAAGCTCGATTACTAGTATAGTTCTAAATATATTTTGTACACGCTGAGATGTCATTTACTTAATAAAGTTATTGGTTTTACGATAGTAAATTACGGCTTTTATTTAATGCACAATGAAGTACCTATAATGCAAACACATACTTGAAAAAATGTACCTTATCTGTCAGCCGGCGTGAAAATGTTCTATCGATAGAAAACACTTTTCAAACAGATTGCATTGCTTACATGTGCTTGGCATGTTTAACAGCGCAAAGTACGTTCTGCGTGTTCATTGCCTCGTAAATATCTTGGGTAGCCAGTTTGCAAACAAACATGCCATGTCGTACGGATACGAAGAGATTGGCCTGTCGTTTGACANAATATCTTGGGTAGCCAGTTTGCAAACAAACATGCCATGTCGTACGGATACGAAGAGATTGGCCTGTCGTTTGACACGACGTAGTACCACAGCGGTGCAAATAAATATGTATAGGCTAATCGCTAAGATAAATGTTCTGATTAAAATAAGCAATAGTGTAGTGCCGATTCGATTTAATGTGGCACGTAGCCTTCCTATGTTTCACGGAGTGGGTAAGCTTTGTCAGCTGCAACGTACAACCATTACAGAAAATTATGGTATAATTTAGCAGTTTTTACTGCAAGTCAGTAGCAATTCCTGCGTAGCACGTGTTACAACGACCGCAGAAGAACATGCTTAAATTTAGACTGATCAGTGCCTTTGACGGTAGTGTTCCCGGTATTTTGAATTGGTGCACATGTTTTTAATAGTGTTAAGTTTTGCGGCGACTTCGTTACGTAGCCTTTGCCGCTACTCTATTTCCGTTACGTAGCCAGAGAAGACACCGACTGTTGCTGTTTCGTAATTCCTAGGAACGTACTTGCTACACTCGTGTATACATCCCCGAGCCATGCAACCATTATTCGCACAGTCTTACCACTTGTACACATTTTAAGTTATGCATTCTGTATTAACGGGTGTTATTGTGTACTTAATTAATGATTTTCGTTTNACCACTTGTACACATTTTAAGTTATGCATTCTGTATTAACGGGTGTTATTGTGTACTTAATTAATGATTTTCGTTCAAAAAAATTTTTGTAATTGGACGCAGCGGTTGGGCACGTTAAATAAAATTTTTTGTAATTGGACGCAGCCCAACCCGTGCAATTTATGCTGCTCGCAGTCACCTGTCAGCGTCACGACGCGCTACGCATGCGCGTGGAAACGCGCCACTTTTTCGCCCTAGGTTTATTGAAACTGCCAAAACTCACATTAAACCGGTATTGTAGGTTGGGTTGATTTAAACTATGAAAACACTTGCCGAGATTAGTTTAGACAGGGATCCTGTTAAGTTAGGATACTACTGGTAAGGCTTATGCTACTCAGGTTAGGAACAAAAATTAAAATTTTAATCTATGGGAATGATTAAAGAGAAATATTTTAAATAGTTGCGAAGTTATTTTATACTTGATTTATGATTANACCACTTGTACACATTTTAAGTTATGCATTCTGTATTAACGGGTGTTATTGTGTACTTAATTAATGATTTTCGTTTAAAAAATTTTTTGTAATTGGACGCAGCGGTTGGGCACGTTAAATACGACGAGCGTCAGTGGACAGTCGCAGACGACGCGCTACGCATGCGCGTGGATACGCGCCACTTTTTCGCCCTAGGTTTATTGAAACTGCCAAAACTCACATTAAACCGGTATTGTAGGTTGGGTTGATTTAAACTATGAAAACACTTGCCGAGATTAGTTTAGGCAGGGATCCTGTTAAGTTAGGATACTACTGGTAAGGCTTATTCTACTCAGGTTAGGAACAAAAATTAATATTTTAATCTATGGGAATGATTAAAGAGAAATATTTTAAATAGTTGCGAAGTTATTTTATACTTGATTTATGATTATTGCAATTGCCTTATTTTTAATGTAGAAAATAGAGAAAATCAGGTACACATGCGTCACTAGCGCTTACCTAGTGGCGAAAATTTCTGGTTTCCAAACTTTTAATATTACCTTCCCAACCTGAGTAGAAGTAAGATTTATTCTACTCACGTTGGAAGCTTACTGCCTTTAGTTTGGCAACTATAATTTTTCACCACTAGATAAGTGCTAGTGTCGCATGTGTACAAGATTTTCCCTATTTTCTCAGCAAAAAACGAAATAATAGCAATAATCATAAATCAAATATAAAATAACCACGCAACTAAGTAAATCATTCTCTTTTATATTATTCACGTAGCTTAAAATTTTTATTATAGGTGACCTGTTGGAAAACTGCGCACCTGGCGGTAGAAATTTTCCCTATGCCAAACTCTCCCATAAGAAAACTAGTTTTGTTCCTAACTTGAGTAGAATTAACCCTAGTAGAAGTNTATATTATTCACGTAGCTTAAAATTTTTATTATAGGTGACCTGTTGGAAAACTGCGCACCTGGCGGTAGAGATTTTCCCTATGCCAAACTCTCCCATAAGAAAACTAGTTTTGTTCCTAACTTGAGTAGAATTAACCCTAGTAGAAGTAAGGTTACTTCTACTCAGGTAAGGAAGATCAAGGTTATAAGTTTGGCAACAAAAAATTTTCGCAACTAGGTAAGCGCTAGTGTCGCATGTGTACCTGATTTTTCTATTAAAAAAACGGGATAATTCCAATAAATATAAATTAACTTCGTAACTAAGTAAAATCTTTATCTTATTATTTGTAGATAAAATTTTTATTTAAAAGTGACCTCTTTGGAACAGCTTATTTGCCTGCGGAAATTTTCTCTATTCCAAAATCTCCCATAAGAAATTTCGTTTTGTTCCTTAACCTTAGAAGTACCTTTCCGCGTGCACGGTAATGATGGCCGTCAGAACGCATGCGCACTAACCACGACCACATCGGCAGCTACCAATCTAGCTTATTCCCCGCTAAATCTAGCTTTTTCAAAATTCGATTTAGCGGCATAATAATTTTTATCCCGCCTAGCGAGTAATTAAGCTTTTTACCTTCAGTGTGCTGGAAACCACTCATTGGGTTTAATTCAAACAATAAAACCGCGAGTGGTTTCCCCCTCTTCCGTGGATGCAGAAACTAACCCTGATGATTCATAGCTATAATCCATTCACGGTATCTTCGATACTTTTGAAAAGAACCTTTGAAAAATCACCCTAGGAGTTACATGTTCAATTGGTTATAAAAAATGGTATATGGAAAAAGGTTTTGTCTTGCTTTTAGCACTGAAGCACTATATAAATTGGAAATTGGTTGTTTTAAGTATATTTTTTCAATAAATTTTAATAATATGTTAAAAGTCCGTAAGAATTAACAGCGGATTTTGAAGGGACATGTTGGTTATAGCTGAAAAGAAATAGTTCGTAGGTTAAATATTAATATGTATAAATTTAATGCCGTAATTGTAAAGTTAATATTGCTAAACTATATATTTACATTTTTACGTAGCACTCATGGGTAAAGATTTCACCGTTATTAATTGAAATTAAATAAATTTCAGTTGTTGTCCAGCGGACTCGTACACTCCATCTTGTTCGTTTGGGCACGTTTTTTTCAGAAGTATAACCACGCCATATTGGAGACGCTGAATTGTGGTTATAAAACTAACGTAACACATTCTTTCTACTTACAAGATAATTCTAGGTTAAGATGTAATTTTAGTATTAGCGTTGTTATTTCTGCAGTTTATCAAATAAACGTGCAAAATATAGAAAGGCATTTGAATATTTCCGTTACGTTATTCCCTTCGCAAAGAATGCAAAGGAATCGAATTTTGGTCGCCGCCAACTGATAATCGATTATTTTCGAAAGCTTTTTGTGGAGACCAAGAGATGGCAGCACATTAGCGTTGGTTCTTCAGTGCCAAATGTTAGCCGTGACTCGTCTTTCCGCAGCATAGTGTTGTTTTTATGTTGCAGTGAAGAAGCGCGACAGTTCTTGATGGAACAGAGATGTACCTACATCGCAGGTTTCAAAATGAAAGTGATTTTGTTCGCTGAAGAGTTTGGAAATCGAGCCGCGGGCCGTGAATTCGTAGTAAATGAAACGTTAGTGCGGGGCTGGAGGAATTTTTCTCACTTATAAGTCGCACCCCGAGTTTTCAATAAATTTTTTTTTTAATAAAATGTGCCACTTATATGCGATAAAATACGGTACCATTTATCACAGTGAAATCTTTAACCTGAGTGCTACTTCCAAAAGTTTATTATGTAAAATTTAACTTTTTCCTTACAGCAAATATGTAAATAAATCTTAATACAATAAGTAAACTTTAATTAAATTATATAATTAACAGTTCCGATATATACTTCAATCTACCTTTTTGTATGTATTACAACATTTCGCTAAATTGATTAGCATTTTTTAGACATTTAGAGAATTTTATTAAAGTATATGACAGTTGAGATTACATGGCATTGTTTCTCTTCAAAAATAAATTTTGGTAGTTCCCACATGGACACTGTTAATAAAATATTTGACAGTTCCCACAAGGCACTGTTTGTTTACAAAATATTTGACAGTTCCCACATGGCACTGTTTACAAAACGTTTGACAGGTGTCACATGGCAATGTTTTGTTTACATACTGCGGAAGGATACATAATCGGCTCCCTGAAAGTAGATATTTAGCAGGGTTTCAGAAAATCTTGAAGGTAGCGTGAATACATTATAACCACATTTTAAATTGGTTGTGTGTGTGTGTGTTTATATATATATATACATTTTTATTTATAGATGTATGATCTTTGAATAGCAAAGTTATAATTGAATTTACTCTGATTACTTGGTTTTAAATAATTTAATATGAATCTAGCTTTATGAAATGCAAAATACATTATTTTTATGCATGGTCTCGCGGGATTTTTGTAAACCTGTTGGTAACACTGCACATTGGTCCACGCATGATGCGAAGCCTCTTACGGCATTCCTGGACGACACACTTTTGAATTAAACAGCAGTATTTGATCTATTTGGGGTATTTTAAAAAGGGTTTATTCATTAGTACCTGTTGAGCTGGGGGTTTTTTACCTTGCTATGCTGCAAATAGTTTACTATAATTAGACTAGAAGAAAAAATCAAATGCTTGCGCTCCGTTGCCAACACGGTAAAAAAGAAAATATGGCTCATATGTAGTCTTTGAACTGGGTTTATCGTTAGAATTAACAATTTTTTTTTAACCGTACCGGTTTTGCAAGCTGTGATCTTGTTCTTCGGTAGCTTGTATTATTGAATATAGAAACACTCAGGTTGGTTTTTTATTTCGTAATTTGATTCTCCGGTAGGATAAACACCTGCATGAAGTTAATGCACTCCCATTTATTCTCTGTTAGTTGAATGAGTTTGTTGGCAGCTAAATTGTCATTAGATTGTTCTTTATATCGTTTGTCAGAATATACTGTACTTGTAGGCCTAGCAAGACATTTATTTGGTTTCTTTGGTCGGGTTTTCACCGTCGAGTGTGGTTTTTAATTTTTTTTAACTGTAATATTGTAACTTGCTGTAGCTTCGTTTCTTTCAATTGCACAGGTTAGCAATAGCTTAATAATGCTAGTATTTGTTATTTTGATTTGCATTTTCAAGATTACAAACCGAAATATATCAATCTTAAAGAACGAAGTAACTGCATAAAAGTTATTTAATTCGAAAGAATGTAACTGAGTATAACTGCTTTAAACCTGTGTAACTACACCTGGGGNACTGCATAAAAGTTATTTAATTCGAAAGAATGTAACTGAGTATAACTGCTTTAAACCTGTGTAACTACACCTGGGGGACTTTGTGCAGCAAATATATCAGTTCTTGAAGAGATGTAACCAGCGTAGTAGAAATAAAAGCGCCCAAAATTTAAATGTTTTAGTTGTTTTTGGTTGATTAAAGAAATATCTCTTTTAATGAGAGTTTGGAATATTCTTTCGCGTTGTGGTTTAAGGGCTTTCGTTAAGAACAGCAAATTTGATAGAAAATATTGTTATCAATTAATGTGAACCTGGTTAAAACTTACTTTGAGACTTAAGAGATTATTTCTTGTTAGATTTGCTGAACAGTAATATAAAATAATAGGGTTATGTAAGTTAGGAATGGCCAATCTTGGAGACATGTTAGCGTATTGCAGATTGTAGGATATTGATATGATTTACGAATGCTAAATTTATATCACAATGAAAGTAAAATAAAAAATTTACTCGTACGCTTGTAACAGAAAAATCTGCCACTAAAATACGTGTCACCGATTGTGCAGCGTATTGGCGGGGAAAGCGAGACAAAAGTAGTTTTTCTTCAACCCTGCTAGCGTAGTTGCATAGAAGGAAAGCTGGTGTAGCTTTACTACACCGGCTACACATTGTATGGTTGAACGAAACGAACCTATTGTGTTACCTGGAATCGCCACAACATTCCGACTCGGGAGCCTAATAAATATCTAGCTTTCTCTCTCGTGTTGTCACTCGCTTATATAGAAATTGACAACAAAAAAAATAATTTCTTTTTTCAACAATAAAGTATTTAGATTTCTTATTTCTGGCTAAGAAACAATCACGTTGTTAGATGGACATCCAAAATCGACAGCCGTTTTTCTTTCCTCCTCACCGGACCTGTGTTAGTGCACCAGTCTTGCATTCAGGAAAACTTAAAGCCAGTTCCTTCGACTCTCAAGATCTCTATGACAAGAGCCGCCAGATCTCTCCACTCCACGTAAAGCCATTCCATGGCTCAATGCATCGGAATGATTTTTTCTCAAATGATTCTCCGCCAGTTTTTCCCCAAGTACGATGGCACTTCTATCCCAGGCAATTGCTAGTTCAGTTCTCNTCTCAAATGATTCTCCGCCAGTTTTTCCCCAAGTACGATGGCACTTCTATCCCAGGCAATTGCTAGTTCAGTTCTCTGTTTCTGTATTGTTTCAATGCTTTAGGTGTATGTGATTACCCTACTTGATGTTTAGATATACATATTTAATGTATGGCATGCAGTGCTTATTTGGTGTCATGTTTGAAATCATCTCGTCAGCTATTAGAATACAAAATTGTTTTCAACATTACATCAAGGGTATTAATTACCGGCAAATTCTCGCTCAAAAGTAGGCGTAGGAGGTGTTTGCTGTCGGCTGGACAGGACTGTGTGCGGCGGTCCAGGACTTCCCGAGAAGTGAGCGAGGTCCTGCGACTACGGCCGTTTCGAAGCGTAACGCNTCTCAAATGATTCTCCGCCAGTTTTTCCCCAAGTACGATGGCACTTCTATCCCAGGCAATTGCTAGTTCAGTTCTGTGTTTCTGTATTGTTTCAATGCTTTAGGTGTATGTGATGAACCTACTTGATGTTTAGATATACATATTTAATGTATGGCAGGCAGTGCTTATTTAGTGTCATGTTTGAAATCATCTCGTCAGCTATTAGAATACAAAATTGTTTTCAACATTACATCAAGGGTATTAATTACCGGCAAATTCTCGCTCAAAAGTAGGCGTAGGAGGTGTTTGCTGTCGGCTGGACAGGACACGTGCCCTTGAGACTGTGTGCGGCGGTCCAGGACTTCCCGAGAAGTGAGCGAGGTCCTGCGACTACGGCCGTTTCGAAGCGTAACGCCAAATAATTTCATCGCGACGATGCGGTGGACGGCGGCGCGTGTANCCAAATAATTTCATCGCGACGATGCGGTGGACGGCGGCGCGTGTACCGTTGAAGAGCGAGTGGTTATCGCTGACTGCAGCAGTCGACAAAAGCAACTTATTCACAATTCTACAAACAGGCACACCCGATCATGTTTCGTGGGTTCGCGGTTACGAAGTAATACAATAAATGCTACCACATTGTAAGTCCGCCGCCGAACTGACGGGGCTCTTTAGATACGGAGGCCGGTCACAATAAATGACGACTCGCACAGAGTGCGCACTCATTTAATTCTGTCGCCAGTCCACTATAACATCGTACCCGTCTCACTACACAGCTACCCTAGCTGGGAACACAACGGCTCTCGTGGCCGACTACTCACACTGCCAGCCACTTGTCAGTCTCTCCTCAGGTAAAACACATGGTGGTCACGCTCTCTCACCAATACGCCCCCGCGGGAACGAGAGCCCGCGCCCTCCACTAGCCTGGGCATAATTCCGTGCCACAGGTTCGCGCGCTGCGCTGGTCTTCATCCCTGAATGTTTAAGTGTTGCCCCTAATACTTTTTCGCTACTCGGGGCTTATTAGTTATGTAGTTACTTTTTAATAGTAAATATAACTTAAAATGCTCACTTTTAACGCGGATACGTCTTAAAAATTAGACCGACACATTAGAGTACCAAGACGGAAATTGCTATGTAATGTTTGCAGGGTAATCCATTATTTCTCTATAACTTCGTGACTAACAAGCACAATTGAAATAAATGTGGCCTCGTTGGATGGGGTGTACGAATACGATGTGGGCATTACCTTTAGTTGGTGTTTCGTATGCGCGAATGACGGCAATTTTGGGAGCTCGCAAAATTTTCTTGGCAGTATATTTTGTGTGTTGGATGTGCTAGCGTGTTGATTTTTTGACGTGACAACGTCTTAAATTAGGTTGCGGCTGGGAGTCACTTATGAAAAAGTGTAACGCTCGGTAACGTTACGATGAGTCACCGANTCTGAAATTCAAAAGAACATGTTGAATGACCGAAAGGCATCTCACGTCAACGTAATTATGTGACGGCACATTCAGAAACTTTTCGCTGACTAAGAGATAGCCATTTGACACAGTTTGACAAAGCAAGAGAGAAGAGCGGTTGTGAGGAGTGGCCGCAGTCTGGAGACGAGTTAGCGTGTGCTGTGTGGCACTGACGCGACGGCGCAGAGGCTGGCGGGCGGTGGGGAGTGCGCTAATTAGCGAGCGGTGTTGGGCGGGCCACCACGACCTGCGTGCTTGCCCGCAGCGTCAAGGTTCACCGCGTCCAGGAATAACTTCACTGTTCCTGCCCGCCGGCAGGTCGCCTTGCCGACCCACCTTCACTTACGTCTAGCGAGCCAGGCAGTTCCTTCGACGAAGTACACGAAGGCCGTGCGTGCGTACACTCGTGTACTACTCCACAAACTGAAGTGAAACTGGGGGAAATATTTGAAACGCCAGCTTTCTCCCTCCACCGTACCGTACTCTTTCTTTCCAACGCAACAGTTTGAAGGTCGTGCTGACAAATCATGTACAAGCGGATTGCGTGCAGACTGAATATATTTGTAACTCTGTGATCACAGCGTTAATGCGAATATGAAAACTACACGTGACAACAGACACACCTGAGCAGTCGAGGAAATGGTGTGAAGAGAATATGTATTACAATTATTTATCCCTCTCACCACGCCCTCGGCCATGTAACTCAGTAAGTCACACTGAAGGCGACCACATCGCGTAGTCGTCATGTCTTTAGATATGTTTGTGGAGTAGCAAACCTATTTTCGTCTTTGGCGCATGTCCCCACCCATTGACTCGTTCATCACTAGANAGATATGTTTGTGGAGTAGCAAACCTATTTTCGTCTTTGGCGCATGTCCCCACCCATTGACTCGTTCATCACTAGACTCACTTGGGGGCCGCGGTGGCTGAGTGGTTAGCTTGATCGTCTCCCACCAAGGCGAACCGGGTTTAATCCCCAACCCCAACCGGGCCACTCCGGATTTTCGCAAGTGGGTATCGTGCCGGACGACGTCGTTGGTCGGCGAGTCTTCTCGGGGATCTCCCGTTTCCTCCAACCCGTCATTCCTGCGCTGCTCCATACTCATCTCGCTTCAACCTCATCGCTCTCAAGACCGGATGTTAAGAATATTTCAAACCCAGAAATTATGTATACCAGTTTTCCACTGGATGAACATATGAGAAAATGTAATGAAAGCAGTCACTTACACAACGTTCACCTTGATGAATGTCGGTTCCCTCCCTAAATTCGTTAATGTTAGTGTTCTTTCGTATACGTTCGTTTTACAGGGTAGCCTTTACCTGAATACTGCTTTTCTTCGCATTGGTGTGTTTTGACGAATGATTCTATGTTAAAAGCGTGTCATGTTTTTAAAACCTGTAGCTTAAAATAATAATTCGACGTAATATGTGGCAGTGTAACCTCTCTACTTCTTTGCTCTGTGCCGAATTTTCACACACAAGAGCGAAGCTATTTTCATTACAGCCAAGACCTCTGATAGACTGCTATCGGTGGACCAAATGCGTTGCTCCCTGCTTGGATAAAATTTCATCTAATAGGCGCTAGTCAACAACCGGGGCAGTGTACGGAAAGATATTACACGAACGTGGCTGTGTCGTGACGTAGATTGCTGAATGGCCACTCAGCAGCAGTTTGAAGAGGAAACCGCAGTGTTCTGCGCAATAAACGTCGTGTGACATCTAGTAAACGAGAGTTGTCTGTTTTCTTCTCTTCTCTATCCCGCAGAATATCGTAAAGTTTATAGGACAACAGTCATCATCTTTCTTGCAGCTCAGAGTAACTTATTTGTCTTCGTATGTGTTTATTTTGTTCGAGCACGTTTTGTTCGTACTTGAAGAGTCGTGATGTAAAGAAAAGTTACTGACAATGTTTTTTCACTTTCTTTACAGCATTACTGAGTCCAGTATATGCTATGAAAATGTGCGTAAATAATGTTGATTTGCATCCTCTGCGAATACAATTCCAGGTAACGGTTTAATTATGTTTTTTCCCGTAAATAATGTGGATTTGTCTGGTATGCGAATTCAATTCCAGGTAGCGGTTTAGCTATGCTTTTTTTTTTTCAGAAAAAAAAAGAGAATAAAATTAACTAAGATTGGTGTGAGAAGGGGGTAATATTCCTCACATGGAGATATCTGGAGACAATATAAACATTTTCAGGTGCGCCAGTGCACACGCTTCCGGCAGATGGCCAACAGACTTAGGTTAGCATTCATTAACGAAGTTCGGAAGATTTATATATTTTTATGCCGTCCATTCCGTAAAATTGTTGTGTTCGTTTCTTATCATCTTCTTACTGTCTACTGCCTAGGAAAGTTTATATCTGGAAAAAATATCGATATTATATATATTTGTTTTTTTTATAAAAGTATCGTTTTACGAATAGGTATGTCGAAAGAAAAATATATATTTTCGGTACATTGGAATCCTATATTTTATGTATTAAAGGACTTGACAAATACAACATTGCTTGGAATATTACATATTGAGCACACGAGGCATTGCAATTTTTAAATTCAATTTTTAATTTAAAGCAGAGTTTATTAACAATTGTCTACATATTTCAGAGGATGGAGGTTATATTTGACCGGTAATGTACACTGCGGGGCTCAGTGCCCAATGAACTTTCCTGTGAGTAACTGAATCGTAAAGCGTGCTACTATACATTATAACTGGTTGGTATCACTGTTCACTGAACTCGAAACCTATAGCGTATTGGGTGTGGTAACTAAAGAAGTTCTTTGCCAACTTGAGTATAGTACGCATTAAAAAATTTCTTATTTGCAACACCTGAAACAATATATTAATGCGGGAAAGAAAGGGTTAGAAGAGCATTAAAAATATATTTATTTCCGATACCTGGAAAAACATATTGATTACGATAGAATGTCGTATAAATATATGGACTATTGATATCGATATTTTCTGACATCCCTACGACGTCAGTACGTACCATTTTATTATTTACTACATAATTTGTTGTTTTCATTAAACTAACTTGAAAACAAGCGTGTGTTAGTGAAGTGCATGCTAGTGAGATGTTCCCACACGGATGGACGTGTCAGGGTGTGATCGCATCTCTCCGTGAACCAGGAGGGAGCGGCGTGTTCTCACGGCATGGCGGCAGCTTTGAGGCGCAGGACGGCCTGCCATTAGGACAAACCAGTTCTTTGATCGGACACACGCCTTGCCATGGACGCCAGTCACCCGCTGCTGGCGATAGCTCGCTGCGTCCGCCCCACCAATCAGCGTAATCAGTCGCTTTCGCACTCGTCTCCGTGAGAACCGTCAAGAGAGTGGGCCCTGTCCGCGTGCGGTGCCCCGCCATTTCGCCCGCAATTCGCTCTGCGTCGGGCAATTTCTCCGCCGAGCGACGGCGGAAACACGTTACCGGTTCATTCCCACGACTCCGCCAATTGCAACCCCCTTTTTTTTTTATATAACAACTGGCATTGATTTGCAGTAACGATGTGTTTGACTTAGTTGTATATCGTTTTATTTTGCTGTAATCATGCAAAACAAAAAGTTTTTGGGGACTTAAGTTGTTGTGCAGTTTTAATAACTCAAGCTCGGCATCACGCGCTCTGTTGCAGTACTAGTTTCTGGCTTATTTCAATTGTTTAGGGACACTTATTTTGAATATGTAGGTTTAGTTATACCTTTGACACGGCCTTAAATTTCATTTTCTTTTGGGGTTGCGGTGACTGAGCTGTTAAAACTGTCCAACCGCAGCCGGGTCACTTCCGAATTTTCGCATGTGTGAATCGTGCCGGATGATGCCGCTGGCCGGTGGGTAATCTCGGGATCTTCCGTTTCCTCCGTCCTTGCATTCCGGCGCTGCTCCATACTCGCCTCATTTCACCCTCGTCGGTTCTCAAGATCCTGTTATCAGCCACCCAAATCTCTCAACTCAAGAACTCGATGTTCTATTTTCTAAAGTCACGTCACTGTGCAGTTATTCTTGGTCACATTTAGGTTGCGATTTTATTGTTTTTATGTATATCTTACTCATACTTTCCCCACAGTGGACAACACTGTTAATCGTCAGACATAACACAACAGAGATCCAAACCCACGGCCGGTCTAAGGAGCTTAATTTTTCAATTTCGTCTGGAAACATTTCGCTCTAAACAATTCGTCTTCAATATATCCGTCGATGCTCCGGATTCTGGTTTACGTTATAGTAAATGTCTTGTTTCAAAGTTCTTAACAAAGCGTTAAACTTATGTTTGTTACGATATTTCTTCGTGTTACATGAAATAATTGTTTATGGTGTCGCCTTTACAAAGGTCTCGATCCTCCTTGCTGTGCAAGTCGAAAGCCGAAGTTCACGTTTCACAACGGGAACGGCTGTACTCTGATACTATACTGGCGCCATGTAAGTTTTTTTTACACACTATTAACTCTTTCATTCAACTTGCCTCGGGCGCTGTTGTGGCCCGCGTAGTAAGTTATTTAATTTGAAAGGTTGCAAAATAAATCTATTGTTCGACATAGCATTAGTGTTATTTTACCTCACGAATGAACAGGAGGTAACTAGTGGCGCTTTTTTTTATGTTGACAGCTAATATTTGTAACATGCAAAACAACGGCGCATGGTATTGCTCGCAGATAACGATATTTACATACTATAACTCTGTTTTCCAACTACTTGCTTGCGTTCCATAAGTTCGTTTGTGTTGTTTTTCCCCTTGGACTGTCGACGTCCATAGGCTATTTGCGGTAAAGTGAGAATTTTTTAAGACACTCCCAACAGGCACTTACTAATAACATTTTTTAAAATTCCAACCTTGACGTTAACTTTTGAGTGGTTATTAACANCACTCCCAACAGGCACTTACTAATAACATTTTTTAAAATTCCAACCTTGACGTTAACTTTTGAGTGGTTATTAACAAATTATAAACATATTAAAAAGTGACGGGAAGATAGAAATTGACTGAAAGGGAAAATTATCAGGGCCTTAAAAAGTGTTCACTTTGCCGTGAATAGCCTTATAACACTGCCGCACAGGTAAGCAGCGAGCTGGCGGGCAAGTTCCATGTCGTGCTGCCTAACCTCACTTTAGCCATGTCCGAGTTGTCGCCGCCATGTTGCCTTATGTGGAACCTCACTGACTGGACAGGTCGAGCCCAACTGCGCAGACGCGACAGAGCGTCGTTGCTAGGCCTCGCACATTTAGCTGTCTGCGATGTGCTGCTGCTGGCACTTTGTGCGTGAACAAGGCGGACAGTCCTCCGTTACAGAGTATATACAAGAACAATCAAACTATTGCCCACAAAGTTAAAATAAAATATGTAAGACTTGCACGCGCAATACTTTTGTTCACACTTATTGATTTAAAATGTTGCATTAGTTGATGCCATAGCACTGCGTGTATGTTCAAGATGCAATACATGTAAGGATTTTCCACTCTCGTCACTCGCTGTGCTGTTATCTTTCTTAATTAATTTCGATCGCCAACTCCAATGCGAATTAGTAGTTTGTACAGATACGTTAATGAAGGGAAGCTAGTCGGGGACTTAAAATTTATTGGCTCTAAGACATGATTCTCGGTGTGAAAATCTTACAAAATATGCATCAAAGTTTCTGAAATAACTTGCAGATTTTGGGTTACAATTTCGATCTTGTCCTGATAAAATTTTACTCATGCCTAGTGGTTACATTCCCATCAGCACGAAAACGTATAATATGCAGTAGCAAATGTCTACTTTATTTTTAACATACTGATGATTCGATAATCAGTATTCTATATTTCATGCTCAAGGCAAGATAACACTCGGAATAATTGATGCCAACCATATCCGTGGTGCTCACACGTATTTTAATCTTAACCTTCTAATTAGAATTTTGTGTCAAAATAGCTCGAAGTTAAAACATTATCGCAGGTAAACCAAATGTCTGATTTCAACGAAACTGCCAACATGACGCTTCTGCAACTTTAAGGAACACTTAAACTTGAACCAAACTTTGTGTCAAAATATTTTTTTAAATATTATATGAATCTATGTTTTAAGTTAAAGTTTTCATATTTGCGATAAATAAAAGCATGGCTGACGTTATTTTTCAGATAACTTGGTACCTTAATCATGTCGNAAAGTTTTCATATTTGCGATAAATAAAAGCATGGCTGACGTTATTTTTCAGATAACTTGGTACCTTAATCATGTCACCGTCAATACGTTGCGAGTTTATGAAATATCCTCAAAACCTCCGAAAAGAAATAGTCTCTCTTGAACAGCTTTAACGTTTAGCGTCAAGTGAGTTGTAGCCGAGGCTGTATTCAGTTAAATGTTGTTCACGGCAAACTGAGCACTTTTGAAAGCCCTGTGTAGGATCTACTTGTATGTACAATATGTATTCATTTATCGTATGTAAAATCAACATTTCCGTGGGCCTCGTCAATTTATTCATGTGTCGCTTAAGTAGAACTGTGAGATTATTTAAAACGTTTATAATTAACCAAATTGAAACTTCTTGTACTTAGGCGTTAAAAAGACGGAAAGTAAAATAAATATTTTCAGTATTCACAAATAATTAGCTAGCACGTATCATTAAGCGGCAAGACACGGAACTACTTAGTTTCCAACGTGACTGGGCGGATGCCGGTCAGTGCGCGTGTTAAAATGTGTGCATGTAAAAGCAGTGACTTTTTCCAAAGGTTGATTACAAAAGTTCTTGAATGACCGCGAACAGCACATACGTACGAGGGCGCGGGTTCGTTGCCGCAAGGCGAGGCGCACGCACGTGGCACGGCGCGGTCACTCAGGGGCGTGTCAAGGGCGCTCGCGATCGTGCGCTCCGCCACAACCGGTTCCTGTGCTGGGTAAATCACGCGCTCCGATTTGGGCGGCGNTCATTTCAACCAGGAATTGGCCGTGGGCGACATGTGCAGCCCCTCCCCCTCCGTCTTTGCGATTATGCTCTAGCCTGGTGCACGTGCAATACAGGCGATCTATCGGTCACGATGTTGTATCTTTGGAACATGGCAACTGCAATAACCGTCCAGGACTGGAGAACTATGTATGGGCTGTTCACGGTTCAGTGTGTGCTTTTGAAATCAACCTTTGAAAAGTGCCTTTGCCATATAATTGCGTATATTTTAACGAGCGCTGACTGGCATGCGCCCAGTACAGTTTGAAACGACGCACAGTGTGTAATTTTGGCAATCTAGGCGGAAACAATTCTAATGAATGTGTAAAAATACTCTGTCAATATTTATAATCATGTTGAACTAAAACAAGTTAAAAATGTATATTTATATAAAAAAATTAAAACTTCTGGTAGGCTATGCTAACANATCATGTTGAACTAAAACAAGTTAAAAATGTATATTTATATAAAAAAATTAAAACTTCTGGTAGGCTATGCTAACAAAAATTTTGTAACTGGCAGTATCGCTTCACAAAGATTGTGGTAATGCTTTAAGGTATATAGTGAAAATAATGTATTAATAATATGTAAGTATGCTACAAAACAGTTAAAATATATTTAATCAAATATATTTTTCATAATTGCCATTATGTTTTTAATTGGACACCAACAATGAGTCACTATCACTCAAGACACTGTTATCTTATGAGATTTGCTCGAATGAGTAGGCGGAATCTTCCCCTGGTATTGACGTTATCCATTTATAATATGTTTCACGTCTTGATTAATTTTAATTTTTTTATTTTTGGAGACCTACGTAAATTCGCAAAATAGGGGTCTGGTGTAATAAGTATTCTATTCAACAAGTCCGTGTTTGTATATATTCTGGAAGTTTTTCGTATAAAACAGTCTCTATACTGTCTATTATGCTTATTTCTCGCTTCCTGGGCTTCATGTGAATATTGACCGATAGCCTAAATACATGCTTCAATTATGCCTCTCCCATGGAATCAAATATTGTGGAGGCCTACAGGCATTGGATACCAACGGTAATTTTGGAGGTACAGCTGCTAGGTTTCTTTACAGAATATTTCAAACTTCTCTGAATTAATTTGATGTTCACAATTTATACATTCGAGTATAACCCGTAAACGCTTTATTAACTAATTAAATTATTTTTGCAGACTTCTCGAGGTTACTAAAAAACGTTAGGTTTGAGTTACCGTCATTTGTGTTGCCACTTTGCTGCTCAGGCATATCAACTAAAAGTCCTAACTCACTTCTGAACCTCTCCTGAACTCTTTTTTCTTTTTTAATACCCTTTATTTACTTTCAGAGTCCCTTGTTTGCCATTTTTCTATGTCTAGGCGGTAAGAAATGCGGAGCATGCATTGAACTAGCCTTATCCACGAATTAAGGGGTGATACCGAAGAAAAGGAATTCTCTTTTTACCGCCTTTCTCGAAATGGCTTTTATATAATTCAATTTCTCTGAGTTTTGCCACACACAAGTAACACGTTTAGGTGGACGAACACTTCCATGTTAACTAAATCGGCAGATTCTTTTGCAAACATAAGTTTGATAGGGTTGCAATACTTNATCATGTTGAACTAAAACAAGTTAAAAATGTATATTTATATAAAAAAATTAAAACTTCTGGTAGGCTATGCTAACCAAATTTTTGTAACTGGCAGTATCGCTTCACAAAGATTGTGGTAATGCTTTAAGGTATATAGTGAAAATAATGTATTAATAATATGTAAGTATGCTACAAAACAGTTAAAATATATTTAATCAAATATATTTTTCATAATTGCCGTTATGTTTTTAATTGGACATCAACAATGAGTCACTATCACTCAAGACACTGTTATCTTATGAGATTTGCTCGAATGAGTAGGCGGAATCTTCCCCTGGTATTGACGTTATCCATTTATAATATGTTTCACGTCTTGATTAATTTTAATTTTTTTATTTTTGGAGACCTACGTAAATTCGCAAAATAGGGGTCTGGTGTAATAAGTATTCTATTCAACAAGTCCGTGTTTGTATATATTCTGGAAGTTTTTCGTATAAAACAGTCTCTATACTGTCTATTATGCTTATTTCTCGCTTCCTGGGCTTCATGTGAATATTGACCGATAGCCTAAATACATGCTTCAATTATGCCTCTCCCATGGAATCAAATATTGTGGAAGCCTACAGGCATTGGATACCAACGGTAATTTTGGAGGTACAGCTGCTAGGTTTCTTTACAGAATATTTCAAACTTCTCTGAATTAATTTGATGTTCACAATTTATACATTCTAGTATAACCCGTAAACGCTTTATTAACTAATTAAATTATTTTTGCAGACTTCTCGAGGTTACTAAAAAACGTTAGGTTTGAGTTACCGTCATTTGTGTTGCCACTTTGCTGCTCAGGCATATCAACTAAAAGTCCTAACTCACTTCTGAACCTCTCCTGAACTCTTTTTTCTTTTTTAATACCCTTTCTTTACTTTCAGAGTCCCTTGTTTGCCATTTTTCTATGTCTATGCGGTATGAAATGCGGAGCATGCATTGAACTAGCCTTATCCACGAATTAAGGGGTGATACCGAAGAAAAGGAATTCTCTTTTTACCGCCTTTCTCGAAATGGCTTTTATATAATTCAATTTCTCTGAGTTTTGCCACACACAAGTAACACGTTTGGGTGGACGAACACTTCCATGTTAACTAAATCGGCAGATTCTTTTGCAAACATAAGTTTGATAGGGTTGCAATACTTNGGTGGACGAACACTTCCATGTTAACTAAATCGGCAGATTCTTTTGCAAACATAAGTTTGATAGGGTTGCAATACTTCGTGGAAGGAGCAAGGTTTTTCCAATTAATATTTTTGGAATCGTCTTTACCACAATAAATCTGCAAAGGAACTTTGGAAATGCTAGATAAGCTTTAGTCACTGAGATCTTGAGAAAACTACTGTTTGTATCTGTTTTGTTCTGAACAGTCACATTCCTATTTAGACAAACTAGTATCCACCATCAACGCGAGTGCTTGTTCTGCAGATAAAGACCCTGGCGTTAAAAGTAAAGACACCGAACTTTTTTAAAAGCTGTTGCTCTACTCGGAAAAGCCATAGAGAGTTCTTTCACTATTGCAGCAGCATATATTTGGCCCTCTTTCCTTAATGTGCAGCGGTACACAGCTCTTCACTAGTTGATTGCAGGAGTGGTTGCACTTTTAACAATTTACTCCTAGTGCCACAAGCACCGAAAGGCTTATTTGGCCGCCCAGGTGCCGCACCAGAACTACATGCCGTATAAGGGGCAGCCTGGCAAGCGTCCTCGAAATACGGGAAAATAATGTGTTCTTGGAGCAAAGAGAAATTAAATTGAAGAAAGCGCTGCCGATGCCTTCCAACGTTTTCCCACTTAATGCTAACTTTATGACAAATTTTTTAACTTACTTTTGAGGCACTTGAAATCACTTCCAGAATATTCACTGTTTCCTATTTATTACAGAACGTGAGCAACTAATGCATCCAGTTTTGATTTCTTCGGCATTTCAAGTCATAATTCAAAAAGTGCCATCCGGGAGATGGAATGCGCAGCCATTCGGCAAAGATCAAATAAATGACACCAGTTCGCAAGTATTCGCAATTTTGTTTTTCAAATCTAGTTTATCTAGCGTTCTAGCTTAAAAACACATTTAAACACAATGCACAACTCAGTANCAATTTTGTTTTTCAAATCTAGTTTATCTAGCGTTCTAGCTTAAAAACACATTTAAACACAATGCACAACTCAGTAAAACTCTTAAGTAAAATCTTACGTGAAATTACACAATAGTGTTTACAGTAATCAAGATTTTACTCATCTTTTCAAGGGGCTGTTGCTCGACGACAAAGTTTTTGACACACTACTAGCACCACAAAACAGGAAACTGTAAGCAATTCTATTTCATATTGCATAAAGNACGACAAAGTTTTTGACACACTACTAGCACCACAAAACAGGAAACTGTAAGCAATTCTATTTCATATTGCATAAAGCTCTGCATATCACCGTATGTGTACACAGGTGAAACACACATCTATACTGAGAATAGGGCGTCACTGCTATGACGGACTCGTGCAGTTTGTTTGTACAGGTTCAGACGTACACTACTATCCGCCGAGCGTGTTATGTAGGGTAGAAAACTACGTTATCATGTACTGCGGACATTCAACTATTGAAACATAAAACAGACTTAAATATCTGGAAAAGTTTGAAATGTGAATTTGTTACGCCTAGATTGCCAAAATTACACACTGTGCGACGGAGGGAAAGTAGTTCCATAACTTACAGTTGAATTAAAAGTTTCGCAAACATCTGTGGATACTGAACTGATTTCTTTTGCTTTCTGTTTTTAAATGCGTTTTAGATTAGATTAGAAATGAGTGTATATGTGTGTATATATATATATATAATATACATATACACACGCATACATAGCATCTATTGTGTCTGCATTCTATATTATTGGTGTTTCTGGTATTAGTGTTCTGAGATTGCGATGTCGTTTGTACGAGCGATATTTTGCGCTACATCACCATCGATTTTCAGTACTGTATGGTAAATATATAGTGTAAAGGCTGTTACGGCAAACTGAGCACTTTAGAAAGCCTTGCTTAAGATCTACTTGTATGCACATTATGTATTCTTTCTTCTTATCTAAAATTAACATTGCCACAGACCTGATCACTATTCATTCCTTTATTCTTGCGTTGGTCAAGTGAAACTGTGGAATTATTGGGAAAGTAAATATTTTGCAGATTTGCTTTTCCTTACGTTACACGCATTGAAAAATAAACATGAAGTAGATTAAATATTTCCAGTATTCACAAACGTTTCAAAAATACTTTCAATTCAACGTTAAAGCACGGGACTACTTTTCCTCTGTCGTTCCCAACTTTACTGGGGGCGTGCCACTCAGTGTGCCTATTAAAATATATGCAGATAGAAGTAGTGACCTTTTTCAAAGGTTGATTTCATAAGTGCTCATTTTACTGTGAATTGCCTTTACTAATTCTGATGTATTTAGCATGTATAGAAACTTTTTTAGCAGTAGATATTTTAGCTTATAACGCCTTATATTTTCAATACTTTGGAAGATATATAGTCTGTTGATTGCCGTGTGTTGACAGAAAATATCTTTAAAAGTAGACAATGCGCAGCTCTATTATTGCCGTACAGCTTGTATTACTGCAGCTGTACACGTAAATTAAACGTTTTTTTTTAAATCCGTACTTCTCGTAGTCAACAAATAACACGGCATCACACATTCATCGCTTCAAATGTGTTCTTTCAATTGCGATCGTGCAGGCTTGTAAGCGAAATGATTTACGTACACAACGCCATACAAAATTATACGATGTTACCTCCCTCGTTCGGTACTGAAGTGACGTGGCAAATAACAGGTGAAGACGAAATATCGCCCGTTTGTGGGCTGCCTGTCCCGGGGATTTCCGGTCGCACAAACAGGTTGGTTTTCTGCGGTACAATCGTTTTCGAGGATGATCATCTTGGTTGCCTGCACGCAAGCTCTTGGGAGAGGCGCGGTCGTAGGGGATCGCGTGTCCCGCGCGTGGGATTGTCCGTGTGTGGAGCAAGGAAACACAACAGAGACGAGATGGCTTGACGGTTCCTTTGACGTGGCTGGACCCATTCTCTGATTGGATGCACGAGGCTCTGGGAACGGGTCTCCTGTTAAAATGGTTACTGCGTGCTGCGTGAGGTTCTCTGTTGGCTGGGCTGGCGAGCTGGTTACCATGCGCTGAATGGCGAACGGCGTTCCGGCGTGTTTGCCGGGCAGTGCCGCCATTGGGTGTGCGGCTGGAGTTTCATTCTAATTTATGTAAATAAAAATCATTTGGTAATACCTACTAAGAAATAGTTCTTATGCAAAATATTATTGCACTGAGCACGAACGAATTTGGTGCGTTGTCCCTATGGTGTAATTTTGTAAAGGCTGTTCACGATAAAAAGAGCACTTTAGAAAACCGTACTTAATATCTACTTGTTTGTACAGTGTGTATTATTCCGCCGTATGTAAAATTATCATTGCAATAGGCTTCAGCTCTTAGTCATGCGTCAGCCAAGTGAAATAATGCAATAATTAGATAAGTAATTATTTTACAAATTGGCTATTTGTTACACTAATTTGCATGGAATAACAAAACAAAATAAGTTATTTCCGTATTCACAAATGTTCACCTAAAATTTTTAATTTCACGTTAAAGTGCGGAACTACTTTCCCTCGGTCGTTGCCAACTTTCTTGGACGCATACCATTCAGTGTCCCCGTTAAAATATATGCAGATAAGGGTAGTGACATTTTTTAAAGGTTGATTTCAAAAGGGCTCACTTTACGGTGAACAGCCTATAGACTCGGTCAAGCTTAGTTTTCACGACGCGGAGGAATAGCCTGGAAGTAGAACTTCAGCAGGTCTTCAGAACGGTTGGAAGTAACCGTGGATGGACTATAGCGTGTGCCGCGGCGATTGAGAAGGCATGCATCGCTGGCGGACGTCGTCCGGCGCAGCGACTGGGAAGGGAATATTCCGGTTGTTGGACGGCGACCAAACATGGTCACGGGTCCGAACTCTCGTCCACTAACGGTAGTGGACCTGCACCCTTCCTGCCTCGAGCCCAGGACCCGTCAGCCTTGTTAGGAATTCCACGTGGTGGTTCGTCCCCGAACACCTGCTGTCGGAAACGTGCATTCCTACCGCGTGTGTTTCCATTTCGACCATGCGCGGCTTACATGCGGATGGTAGGTTAATAATGGCCTTGGTGGTGCAGCTTCTACATTGAAATTATATAATAACTACCAAATTTGCAAGTATTTTATTCATAGTTTTTATTTCGATTATCTCTGACCCTTTGTGCTGAAGTGACTCGTTTTCAAGTAAAGGTTCATGGTTGTTACTAGTTTGCAAAATGTGGAAAATACCGGGGAATTTTGGACACGCAAGTTAAATGCCAGGAAATTATGTGATAGGCAAGCTCTTGTTATATCTGCAGTTGTATCATCAATCATGCACTAATGAAAAAAAACGTGTGTCCTGTGGAAAAATAAACTTTTTTTAAAAATAATTGTGGATCTCTGAAGCGTATCTGTTTTGAACTTTACATGGTTACTTTGGTAGGACGGCTAGCTGCATTATTCCCACCTCGTTGCTTTGTAGCATGTTGCTTTAATGTGTAGTTTTTCTGCACGATGTATGTAGGGCGTTTTAATTAAGTGAATAGCGTTGTAAAATCAGAATAGTTATCTTGTTAAAAGTGTGCTGCAACATACTGTGGTCATTGTAAAAGAAAAATTTATTAACCAAAAGGAAAGGGGAAATATTTTTTTAAATCTGGGAATTAGAAAAATATCAGGAAATTTTCTATTGAAATAAAGGCAGCAACCTTGAAAAAACACAATATTTAGGGATGCCAGAATATTTAAAGTAGGCAACTATAATAAACTCGTCGTCTTAAGAGTTTGGGCAGGCCACTACAAAGCACATTTCAAAAGAAGGATGGATAAATAAGAAAAATAGTGGGAATCGCTTACTAGACACGGGGGTTGAGCACTAGTTAATTGCATAAGCATCCATCCGGATGCGCAAATCGTGTCTTCCATATTTTTAAAAATTTCGCCGGGTACACAGTAATTAGTCTCGGAATTGTAAGAGGAGTGTGGACTCCCTTGTTTCCTTCCGCGCAGGTTTCTTTGATGTGGAGGAGCTGGCGTAATTATCGTGGACACAGCAGCAATGGCGGTCTCTCCCGCGCTCACTCCTCTGCCTCACCTACCTGTTTCGCCGGCGTAGCGGCTGACGGTGCAGCACGCGCTCCGTGCGTGCGATCGTCGCTGCGTCGGCTTTCAATCGCATGTGCTTGCGGCGGAAATAAATTCCGCTTGGTGAGACGTTCGTCTCTTCTCGTCCTCGGACCACGCTGTGCCTCGTCTCGCCAAGAGAACTGTCGCCATTGTTCGTGTGCACTGCTACTAATCTTCGCACCGACGCTGTGCGGATAGCTTCGAATGCTGACGTCATACGCAGGCTATACGTTTGTGGAAAAAGATCCGTTTCTTCTCGCCGTTAAGTTAACTGTATTACAATTCCGAAAATTTCCGCACGGCTGGAAAAGCTGACTGTATGGGTGAGTTGAGAATTCAGGTGCACATAATTTACTCACCGGGGGTTGAATATTGCGTAGTTTCTAATGAGAGCATTAAAAAAATGTAACGAAGACATTTTCGTTAAAACCTTTACGTTATTACTATGAGATTTCAGAGAATTTTACCTAATACTCTTTTGCATTATTGTATTTGTTGATCATTTACTGGGTACACTGCATTTTTAATTCGTTCTAAAGCTGTATGCGTTATTGTTCGAAAAATCTTATATGAATGTCCGACAAGCATACGTGACACCCAACCTAACAATTGCACANTGTATGCGTTATTGTTCGAAAAATCTTATATGAATGTCCGACAAGCATACGTGACACCCAACCTAACAATTGCACAGTGTTATTGCATTTTAAGCATGCATATTAATAATTATGTAGATCCGGTGCCAAATGAATTATGTCTGGAAGAATACATATTGGGTAAAGTAAAATGGCTCAAGCACGTCTTAGATGTGATCAGTTTGTATATTTCTAGCTATAGCCGGTGGTGTGCATGAACGGAGGGAGGCAGTACGTCGTATACGGCTGTTGCAGACTGCACGGATCGGCGTGGGTCTTGTACGTAGTCTCACGAAGCTTGNTGTATGCGTTATTGTTCGAAAAATCTTATATGAATGTCCGACAAGCATACGTGACACCCAACCTAACAATTGCACGGTGTTATTGCATTTTAAGCATGCATATTAATAATTATGTAGATCCGGTGCCAAATGAATTATGTCTGGAAGAATACATATTGGGTAAAGTAAAAGGGCTCAAACACGTCTTAGATATGATCAGTTTGTATATTTCTAGCTATAGCCGGTGGTGTGCATGAACGGAGAGAGGCAGTACGTCGTATACGGCTGTTGCAGACTGCACGGATCGGCGTGGGTCTTGTACGTAGTCTCACGAAGCTTGNGAGGCAGTACGTCGTATACGGCTGTTGCAGACTGCACGGATCGGCGTGGGTCTTGTACGTAGTCTCACGAAGCTTGATGGACTTGAGCAGACTTTCTTAGTCAAAATGTGAAGGCGGTATAAGAAATCAAAACCAGGAGACGAAGTTGATGAGCGACCAGAAGTAACATGTACACAAATTTGACAGAAACAGTAATATTGTTGACATAAATAGATCTCAATAAAATATTTACTTCAAAACAAGACAATAAAATGATTTAACTAATCAATTTAGATTTTCGACGGGAAACTTTTCTTTGGTTTCCGGAACGGGGAGTTCGAATTCGCAACCCCATCCACCCATGCGCATTGCGTCACTGGTAGCAGTAGAGTCGGGGCGTGCATCCCTGGCCGCCCCAGCAGGCCAGGCGCGGTCCTTGGTCGTCCTCGGGTTCTGGCTCAGGAGAGTTCTTCCTTCGTGCGTAGGTGTGGACGTACCGCGGACCGCCCCCCCTCCTCATCCCCCACGCACACGTACGTGGGCGCGCCACCGACGCCGCAGGACTCGCACTGAGGTCTGCCGCTTTCCACCGCCGCTGCTCACTAGTTCGCGGTGTACGTGTCGTCTTGTTGAGAGCGTCTTCGCGACTTACCACCTCTCGTTCTCCCTATACAAGCTGGAACTACTTTTGAAAGCACTGCCAACATACACTTTCCTTCTCATTTGGATCCTTCCGCTATATGCAGTGTTTACACTGACCTGGACCATCTCGCTTTGTTCATACGTAGTGCCATCTGTTTGTCGCAAAAAGATGTCACACGACTAGTTGTCTCCTAAACACGTTAGTTCAGAACAAGTATATCGGTTGGGTGATTTTAATTCGCACGTGTGTTAGGTATCTGCCCCAGAATCATAGACGTACAGTATCGGAGTAAGTTTACTCTGATTGGCAAGTCAAATAAGAAAATGTCTTCTCACAGAGACACGCCTCCAATAAGCAAAAGATTATTGCCGGTATGCCCATTGTAATCTAGCATGTGCGGAAATCTTTCCGCAAAAAACACATGCCCTTATTAATGCGTCATCCTAGTGTAACTTTTTTTTTTAAGTAAATGTATAAATTATGTTTAAATTCGCGCTGACTCCGGGGCCATATATTTGTAAATCCTAGTTCCAATACGCCAAGTCTTAAAACAATTTTTAAAAATTAGCTGCCAACTTAACTGGGAGCAAACATATGTGAAACATCCTTTTATAAGGCAAATCCCAGCCGCACACGCCAGCAAAATGGCATCACTCGCTAGCAAAACGCAGGAATGCCGTTAGCCAATCAACGTCTGGAGCGAACTTGCCAGTCGGCAGGCAACTTTTCACAGCGTGCCGTAGCCAATCGGACACAAGGGTCGTTTATTGAACCTCGTGCAGCCAACCAGAGAACGCGTGCCGGACGCTGAGGCTCAATGATTTTTTTACGCGCTGGGTTTTTTTTTTCAGTTTTGTATGTGTGTTTGCTCACGTTTTCTTAGATGCGTTATTTATTCGTTTTTCGTCTGCTGCTTAGTTTCTCTCTCTCTCCTAGTCGTCTCTTTCGTACACTGGCACAGGAGTACGGCGACATTCCGAATGCTGTGAACCTCGTGAGAGCCCAGCATCTGACTACAGAAAAACTGGTTTATAAAACAAACACCAGGTGCTAATGGAGGTCGTAAATAATTTTGAAAATCTTTCCGTGACGTCACTTTTACGTTATTATGTCCCGTGAAAAATTCTCAGCTGTTTTTTTTTGTCTTCTTGTATTTTAACACATGTTTTTATGAGAGAGACTTTTGCACCGTCGGCCAAAGAAGTGNATAATTTTGAAAATCTTTCCGTGACGTCACTTTTACGTTATTATGTCCCGTGAAAAATTCTCAGCTGTTTTTTTTTTGTCTTCTTGTATTTTAACACATGTTTTTATGAGAGAGACTTTTGCACCGTCGGCCAAAGAAGTGGGCGTTTCGTAACGAAACGGTAATTTGCCTGTGTTGGTTTTCAGTATTGAATACGACACGTCCAACGATGTAATCGTCCAGCTAATTTTGTGAAAGGCGAAATGGTTCGCATTTAGTTAACAAATAATATTTTAGCTCTTTAAAACATAATTTTGAAATGTCGGAGGTCATTTGGGGATTACGTTTTAGTAGTTCATCTTGCGTTACGGCGTATCCATAATTCAAAGTAATTAATTCTCCCGTCTGAAATATACATTTTAGTTTTATCCATGGGAATTAAAAACCACAAAAATGTTTGCCTTGGTAGTAATCCATTCATTTACTGAAACGAAATGTGGCCAATTTCCTCTTCAGTTATCAAGATGTTCGGCGTATTTCTGTAAGTAGATTTTATCGGATGTCAGTTACATGTCTGGTTTCAGTTACTGGGTAACTTCGTACGTATTGTATTTCCATGGGAACATAAAGCTGCGTTAGTTCTTCTATGACATTCCGAGGAAGTAAGGAAGGGAAGAAGACAACCTTGTGACAGATGTTATGTGTAAACTACCGTGAGAACTTCACGGCATACTTTGTCTGCTCGTCAATAGGACAGCTGTCAGTGTGAACGTGCTGGGAACGTTTTCAAAATAATGTTTTTAAATATTACTTTTTGACATTCACACGTGTGTCAAGGTAAGTTTTTCACACCCCCCTCCCCCTTTTGTTTCCGTTTTGCTTTGACGTCGCGCACAACTTCGAAATTCGTTTTAATGAAACTAAATTCGTTTTAATGAAAATCAACATGTATTAAGAACACTACGCACATTTTATTTCAAAATAATTTAATCGTGTACTTTTATATAGCGGTAATGTAGAGCTTTTGCATTTATTAATTCGCTTTTAAGTAACAACATGCGAAATAAAATTCGTCACCCTCGTTTATAAAATGTCGTCCTGTTACCCTCCAAAATTAAAATGTCGTTTCGTTAAGAAAAAATACCACTTTTAACTCGGCAAAAAAATGGCCGGTTACTTATGATACCTAACAGACCCGATGTGTCGTAAAACCACCGCACCATTGTGCGATTGCGTACTCTCGTCAGCAGTTTCGTTCATTAGTAAACTAAGAATTTATGTGGAGGGTTCGCCACCGGAATGTGTATACAAATCAAAGGATGGAAAACTCTCAAACACGTAATAAGTTAAAAATTGCTTTGACATTCTGAGACACTTATTTACCGTATGTTTCGCTGATTCATAATTGGTGGTAACATTATAACTGAATGCTAAAGTCTACAGTAATTTGACAATTCGGGAAATAATTGACGTAGAAATTACTACAAATTGGGCGTACTCCATTGTAGTTATCAGGAAGCGTCTTTATGGCTGGTGATTACGGGGAAACTATTATGTAAACCGTTATCTACGATGGTACTGTGGGTAATTGTTTTTCGAAAGGAAATTTTCGTAACTGATGGAATCCTACGTCGGGTGTCCACGCTCATCTCCTGCAGTACCTATGCATACAGCGCGCGCAATATACCCGCGAGTTTGTACAACCCTGCTATAGGCAACTATATCTTGGTCTCGCTTCCCAGGTCGGTCGATCGGTGGGTGGATGGATGGATGGATGGATGGATGGATGGATGGATGGATGGATTGATGGATGGATGGATGGATGGGGCTTAACGTCTAGTCGACAGCGAGGTCATTAGAGAAGGAGCAAGCTGCTCAGAGTAGGGGGAGGGAATAGTACTATGGCCTGTAGAAAGAAACCATCCCATCCGCCTGGAGTGATCTCGGGTAACCATGGGAAACAGAAATCTGGATGGCCGGAACCAGGTCGTCACGAATCCTTGTACAAAGTTTAACACTGCTCCACCTCTAGCTCGGTCCCTTCTTAGTGACGTTGCTGAAGCTCGCAGATATCTGGCGCGGAGTGTAACGAAACTAGCGCTGCCTTTGTTCTGGACACACACACACACACACACACACCCGTAATCCCCCCCCCCCACATCAATTGCTAGCTTCGCCTAGGCTCACTGTCGTGGGTTGTGGATGGCTCTAGTGGCGAGCCGTTCCCCCCTCCTCACGGTAACCATGTTTCAAGCCAGCGGCGCTGCTATCTCGTTTCCTTGTGAGAAGGGCAGGCCGCCGCGGCCCGACGCCACCTTGCGAATCTCCCACACACAGCGCCGACACCTCCGGCCGCGCTTACGTAACACCGCGGTCAACTAGGTCACCCCTCCCCCGGTGTTTCCTTCCCCTCTTAAGGTCCTTTTCCCCGGTGGTGTTTCCTCACCCCTCTTTTAATGTTCTCTTCGTGTGAATCTTGATATTGTTTTCATATATTTGGCCTGCATTGCAGAACGTTCTGTTTGGTATGACATATGTGAAAGTTCTAGTTACTTTTGAAACATAAATTTCGCGCCAACCGGGATTTGAATCCGAAATGCGTGAGCGGTAGCCGGATACTCTACCAGCTGCGTTGACAAGCCTCGTAGCGTGCTAGGCTGAATAAATAATATTTATACACGTTCAACTACTACCTGTTTTGCTTTGACTACACAGTATTCTTGCCGATATTAACTTTTGTTTGCAAAGCAACTAAATTGTGCTGGTTTCATAATTTTTACATAAATAATTACATAGGGACGTCTGGACGCGTCGTATAGTTTAAGGATGTTCGTCATAATACCGGCTCCTGCAAAATAATATGCGTTCTGCGCATACGTAGGTTTCGTTTGCGCCGATATAAACCACCAAATTCGGAACCCTGAGCTTTCGACCGTGGCTTAACTAAGGCCTTAGCAGGAATTCTGGAATACCCATAGGACCTGGACTTGTCGTAAGCTAAGCTGTACCAAGACCCTTATAGAAATGTTTTGAAATACCTGTCTTAAACTTATTTCCGAGAGTAGAGTGGAGAGATTTGGTCGGCGCTTAAGGGCGTCGCCTACCTCGCGTTTGATCGAGTTGCAAAGTGTTTGAACTCTGCGTTTTTGTTTACGAAACCATTAAACATGTTCGTATTATACCAATATAGCTACGGAAAGAAAACACGCTTTAAACGAGGTACGAATAATATTCTCAATACACACGTGCATTATAAATTCTATTTCCGAGCCCTCCAACATATCTAAAAAAAGCATTTTTCACAATGCTGTTTCTCATACTGGTTGGTATCATGCGAAACAATTTTGCTTCAGACTTCCCAGCAATAATATGATAGGGGCACAGCTTAAAGTCCCATAGTTGCATGCAGCACAACGGAAACTGCACGCCAATACAGCGCTTTGCGCGTAGGAGTGACGGGGCACAAGGAACGCGAGTCAGTTTCGCTGTTATCGTTCGCTTGCTTCTGAGCCTCAAACTCGTTAAAAAGCTCCCAAGTAGGCGGCGTCCTAAGGGGCCTCCCTAGTTCTCGTATGGGTCTCATTGTAAGCAGTTGTGTCTGTTCTAATTTTTAAAAACTATAAGATATTTCAATGTAAATATTTTTTCACGACAGAAATTAATTAAAGTCGATATTTTGTTGCTAATTTATAAATTTGGCTATTGAAACATAAACGTGATTGATGAAACGTGCCAGTCACAAAAAAATCGCTGTACGGAGCCTACTGTTTACGATATTTATTTATTCTTCTGTAAAAGCCTTTTAATAATATAAGTATTAAAACGCGTTATTGACTGCTTAAAATTCTCAAGAAACAATACGCGCAGCGCTTGTTATATATATATATTTTGCTATTTTCCATCGCTGTTTCAAGGTCGCAGTGCTTCCTAATGACCGGACGTGACCTTGAGGCGTTACTTATTTTACTACGGAGTCCCCATAGCGGCCTTGCCTACTGTTATGATTTTGGTATTTTGTTGAGACTTATTCTTAACGGGGATATAGGGGCGTAACAAGTTATTGATAAAGAGTTATGTAATGAACACTATATAAAAAAGGTTTATTTAATATTAAGGTCGTACAATATTATTTCAATATTAATATGATTGAATATGAACGGAGGAGCTATACAAACATAGTGAAATATTAAATGTTATTATTTTATAAAGATTTAACCAGCCACATTCCTATTAAAGTATTAATTGGTGAGTCCCCACATTGTTCATGATTCCGGAGGCTGATTAAGATGGCGCAAGTTGACGGCCGGACACACCCATCTCCAGTGGTCTTCTCGTTCCAATGGCCCGACGACAAAAGACACCGCCCACGGACTACACTGCCCTATATCGGCTGCGTTGTCCCCGTTTACTGGCTGGTGGAGGGTATTTCTGTGGTTTGCGATTTCATAACTAATTTCAGCGATCACGGCCCGTGTGCTGGATAAATAAGTGAAGGTGTGTTCAGGCAGGCCGTTCAGCGAGGGCCTGACCACAACTCGTAATACTGTTAAGCCGGCAGCAGCAAACTTCAAATGGGAAATCTATGTTAATTCCTTCTCATTGCATCAATTTTAAAGATAACCATTTCAAACAGAAAACATTTTGACGCGACTTTCTCAGAAAATATTGCTACATTAACTTATTAAAAAAATTATTTATTCACTTTTTTGTTATATGTAAATTTCAATATAACATTTTAGATATATATAATAAACAAAACAATCGGCAATATGTCTTAACATAGCAACATTCCTTAACAAATCTCACTTAGAATACTTTTTGTTTGAAATAGTTATCTTTACAATATACTTAATGAGAAGGAATTTCGTTTAACATTGATTCCTTATTCGAAGTTCGCTGCTGCCGGCTTTGTAGTCAGGGCTGCTAAGGCGATTGCGTATCTGGAGCTATTTTTGCTTTTGAGGCTCAGAAGTGCATGTGCGGCAAGGGGGACACTACCCCACACGTCAGATGCGCCGTCGTCGCTATGCACAAGGCTCTATATTGGTGGGTAGTGTTTGCGTCGTGCTGTGTGTAGCTTTGGGATTTAAAAGCGGCGACCGTATATTTTTACTGGTGGAAAATCTGTAGCAAAGTTCAATACTGGTTCTTATTGTAGTTCAGCTCGTGTCCGGTTAGTATGCTTTAAGATAGAGCACTATGAAAAAAAAACACTTTTTAACAGTACTGGAGGTATCCAAAAAAATAATTATAGCATGCACTGCGCATGAAAGCACAATTCCGCTCTCATCTGCGGTATATTTTCTTTACGTAGGACACGTTTAATAGCAGTATAAAAAGTATTTCAAACATACTCCAACGTAGTTAAGCGCCAGGTCGGTAACTCCATCTTAACAGCGAGGTCGAAGGCGGCGGTAAGAAGGAAAATAAGCGAGAATGGAGCAGCGGCTGAATGCAAGGGCTGGGGGAAACGGGAATGCCTCGAGAAAACCCGCCTGCCAACGGCAACGTATCTGTTTCCCATATGCGAAAATCCGGGTGACACCGCCAGGAATCGACTTGGCTGCTACACCGCCGGGCCTCCACTTACTATTTAGAACTTTTGTGTTTTAGGTACCGTCAATCCTGGTCCACTTAGTACTTGACTGAGATCCTTGCTACAGACTATAACCAATCCACATCCCGCTCCTAATTCGTCGGGGAAATTGTATCCTTTGGAACGACCCCGCTGTCGAGAATACGTTCAGCCGTAAATACGAGGGTTATTCGGAAAGTAAGGTCCGATTTCTTATAAAACATAAACCATCACATATTTTTTTCAAAAAATGTTTTTTATTTAATTCCTTACATGTTTCTCTATTTTTCTACATAGTTTCCATATTTGTTTTAACATTTGTCATAACTTTCTACAAGCTTTTGTATGCCTAAGTCATAGACGTCTGCCACNTACATGTTTCTCTATTTTTCTACATAGTTTCCATATTTGTTTTAACATTTGTCATAACGTTCTACAAGCTTTTGTATGCCTACGTTACAGACGTCTGCCGCCTGTGAGGATAAACAGCCTGTAACTGCTTCTTTCACCTCGTGATGTGGCGAACTTTTCGTCCACGGCTTTGACCAAATCTTCTGTGATCACTGATGGTCGGCCTGATCGCGGTTCGCCATGGACATTTTCCCGTCCGTCCTTCGAAGCTCTCACCCACTCACTTTGGTGCCACTCATCGTATTGGCGCCATACACTTGACTTATCTGTCGATGAACTTCTTGCTGTCAAAAACTGAATCACTGGCCGTATTTCACAGTCGGCGGGCTGATCAATGGTTTTAAACATTTTGAACTGACACTGTAAACAGCACACTGCAACCATATCAATGCAAATGGCGTCGCTTGACGAGCAAGGCATGCCGGGAGTCGGTGCGCATGCGCGTTACAATGTTCGCGCGACATTCGATTAGCTACGGCGATTAGGACCTTACTTTCCGAATAACTCTCGTAAAAAGCAGTAAAGTTTGACCCGCAGGGCTTAGCATCCGTCAGTATTTACTTCTATATACGGGGCCTGTTTTTTTTCCCCCGGTAGGTGGGAATAAGTGCACATTTAAATAACAGCGCTTACAAACCGGTAATCGCTGGTCGGTATCGAAACTCATGACCTCGGAAAGCTTTAAAATTAAGGATACCCTGTGTGTTCAGGTACACTTGCTCACAATTAGCTGGTTCAGACCTTGCGTCTTATTTACTGTTTTTTTTTTTTTCAAACTGGGTACAGTCGCTCGTGACAGCACGGCGACATGGTCACAACTAAGTTGTGCCATTGTTANAAAAGCAGTAAAGTTTGACCCGCAGGGCTTAGCATCCGTCAGTATTTACTTCTATATACGGGGCCTGTTTTTTTTTCCCCCGGTAGGTGGGAATAAGTGCACATTTAAATAACAGCACTTACAAACCGGTAATCGCTGGTCGGTATCGAAACTCATGACCTCGGAAAGCTTTAAAATTAAGGATACCCTGTGTGTTCAGGTACACTTGCTCACAATTAGCTGGTTCAGACCTTGCGTCTTATTTACTGTTTTTTTTTTTCAAACTGGGTACAGTCGCTCGTGACAGCACGGCGACATGGTCACAACTAAGTTGTGCCATTGTTANTTTTTTTTTTTCAAACTGGGTACAGTCGCTCGTGACAGCACGGCGACATGGTCACAACTAAGTTGTGCCATTGTTAAAAATCAAGTCGAATTTAATATGTAATTACTACCGAAATGCCAGGCGTGCAACGATAGTAGGTTATACCAGCAGGACTTAAGAATATTTATGCCTTGAAGCTAATCAGAATCATATGTTACTGGTGAGAAATTGTTAAGTGATATAAGTAACTGCATTAGTGTTCATTACTTTAAAATTTGGATGGATTACGCGCGCACAGAGCACTGGTTAAACAAAATTGAACGAAACGCCTTTGATCGTATTCACCACGGTACAGTTCGGATTTAGAAACAACAGTTGGCCACGGTTTCTGTAATTTCAAGTTAAAGGGCGTGATGAAACACAGCGTTTATAACTAGTTTGCGTAGTGATAAATACGTGTAAAGTATAAGTATTTTATAAGATGTTAACCAAAAGTAATGCTATGTAATGTTATTCTTGACAGCCAAAGTCTCTTGACGTGACATCTAAGACGATCNGATGTTAACCAAAAGTAATGCTATGTAATGTTATTCTTGACAGCCAAAGTCTCTTGACGTGACATCTAAGACGATATCATGAAGGCCGCCATCACACTTCTCAGTTTCTTGTTGCCTATCATGTGGACTACAATCCCAAGACGCGCAGACGTGACCCAAATGGCGCTGAAATCACAAGCGCCTGCTAGTTATGCAAGGCACTACGCACGCCAGTCAGTAAGTCTGCATACCATTGCGCCTACCCCCATCGCACCACAATAAAAATAATGAACAACAAATTTCCTTCTCGCCACGCATTTTTTTTTTAAGCTCGCGAAGAACAGATGCCACGATATTTGCTAAAATCGTGCACTGAAATTCTTGTAGCTTCATGTTAATGACGTTAGTTGAACCAGCTTGTCGACGAACTTGCTTTAATACCGTCTGCAAAAAAAATTCACTTTGTCATAATTTGCTGTGGGAATCACTTCCCGAAAGGCCGTTTTCTTACACGATGGTTTCAGTCATCTGTCTTGGAAGAGTTGTCACATGTAAGAAACGGGGCATTCCATTTAATGCAGCAGATAAAGCTAGCGGTCCGGTTAACTATGATGATAACAATTTTTTTTTGTGTTTGTGTTTTTCGGGTTTGTGTGTTGTCACGACTGGTTACGCAAATATTTTTTATATTTAAAACGCACCGTNTTGTGTTTGTGTTTTTCGGGTTTGTGTGTTGTCACGACTGGTTACGCAAATATTTTTTATATTTAAAACGCACCGTATGAAAGAAAAAAGGCTTAGCCCAGAGATATGGACTATTCATGGTAAAGTGAACACTTTTGTCAGCCCTCTCATTTGGAATAATAGTCGATAAATATATTTTACTTTAGTCTTAGACGTTAACTTCCGAGTGCGATGGAATATACACACTGTGTTTATTACTTCCACGGCAATATTTGTTTATAAANCTTAGACGTTAACTTCCGAGTGCGATGGAATATACACACTGTGTTTATTACTTCCACGGCAATATTTGTTTATAAAGGTTAAATGATAAAATATGTCTGAAAGGAAAAAGTAACTATGGCCTCAAAAGTGCTCACTTTACCGTGAACAGCCTATATGAGGTTCGACTTGGTGTAGACTTGCGCCTGATGTGAAAGTTACCGCCCTGCTCTTGCTCTCTGTTCGTCGTTGTAATGTTTGTGAAACTGTAGCGGCGGCCGGCGCACCACTGCCGGCAAGTGAAAGCAGTGCTGTATTCCCCGCCACCTTCTTCTTTGCTCTACCTTTCAACTTGCATTGAAACAGTGTTGTTAAATATTTTCTCGGTTAACTACTTTTTATTTCCTGGAATCGTTCAATTATGTGTATGACAAAACTTCCTCCAGCTCAGCGGGAGTATCAGTGCACATTAGTGTGATAATTCAGTTGACTTGTTCCATTGCCTTGGCGAGACATGCATTCCAAATTAATCTAANCAAAACTTCCTCCAGCTCAGCGGGAGAATCAGTGCACATTAGTGTGATAATTCAGTTGACTTGTTCCATTGCCTTGGCGAGACATGCATTCCAAATTAATCTAATTGTGTAACACCATTATCACGAAAAGAAACTTTGCGATACGTTTTTATGGTGTAAATTGACAGCATCAGTGTTGAAGAAGAGAGTTAATGTTAGTCGAAGCCACGATTTTCTAACTTCTCTAGACGCGAGGTTGTTGACTCCTGCAATGGAGGCCACTAGATCCGGACCATAATTTACCTTGGACCGAAATCAAAACCATTACAATTCCTGGAAAAAGCAAACGAAAATATTGGCAGAATGAAATGTGATTGGGAAGGTCGAAATGTATTTTTAAGAGACCTTGCACCAGAGACTACAAACAATTCAACGAAATACTAAATTTTAAGTAAACATATAATGTTAGTATTTATCGTGTACTTTTGTTCTCGCCCAATACATATTTTTATCGCCGAGTTAGCTTCAACACTTAAAGTATTTATCTTTAAAACACCATTTTTTAAAATAGTTTATTATAGTGACAGCTTTATTTCATTACTACTTTGTTGTGTTTGACTGATATTTTTCTATTCCCTATTCGTGCTTAGTTTAAGTATATAAGGTTTCTTTCATTTGAAATTTATTTATTGTGTCAGAGTTCTATCCTGCTTTAAAATGGAAAATTTCTTTCGCGAAGTAGCATTTTTGAATCACTCCTTGCGAGAATTCGTTTTTTAACAGCTAAGCCGGTTGAAATATCAGTCATCAATCGGGACACGTATTTTTCGTGAAAAGATTCGGCAGCAAGGAAGTTGTACTTCAAAACACTTCAATTTCAAATTCACTTGTCCCATACGCATTACGTGTTATTGGCACATACAAGTAAGAATGCGTTTTCTCACAAAGACACGTGGTCAGTAGCCAAAGGAAAGTTGTAAGTATGCATGTAAATTTAAGTCTAACTTGTACGTAAACCTTTCCGCAAAAAAAAAAAAAAGCCCTAACCACTAATGATATATGTTCTAGGTGTGTTCGGAAAACATCTCAGTACGAAGTATTTGCCCGTTTATTATTGGCAGAGTGGGTATTGATGACCAAAACTGTACGTTTTACTTCTCGGAAGAAATGCAGCGGTAGTGTTCGAAAAGTGATTTGGCAAGACTATNTGTGCTTAGCGACAGCGATGTGGCGTGTTTGTTGCACAAGCACGGCCGTGCTCTGCCCACTCAGATATTGTTCCGCGAATAAAAACTCGCGCCTCGTGTGGCCACGGGCGCGCCAGCGCCACTTAACCAGCCCTGACGTGCTGCAATAAAAGAGAGCGGTGTGCGAGCTGGGAGAAAGGCAACCGGGGCACTTGGCTTTTTACGTATGATGTCTATCGGGATATGACACGTGAATGGATTTATAGGTTCACTGGTGAACAGTCATTATAGCTGTGTACTTCAAGCCCTGGAAATGCTGGACATTTACGTCGTTAATGCTGAATTGAAGATAATGTGCAAACGTGTATCTCCCTGCAGACGCGTAACCCCTCCTCTCCCCTTCTCCTCATTCATTCGGCCGGTCCATTTTTTAAATTAAAATATATTACCTTGTCTTAAAATAATAAAAACCTCCCATCTTTGTTTATTTTCCGGTCTCATTATTTTTTTTTAAAATTTAAAAGTACTTTCTCCTACACTTAACTAAATTTATTACATTAGTGAACAGTCCTTATTATACAGAACATAACTTAAATTTTAAAACAAACGAAAAGGATAAAACTTAGTTCACCTATGTCTACTTAAGATTTATGTCTTGAAATATGGAGACGAGTGAATGCCAAAAGGATATTAATATTAGGATGGTACTATAAACCTTGGAATTTACATTAACAAATGAATAAGCACGAACATGTATAATCAGTTTAAGAACTTACTAACTTAAAAATCAGTCAGAATTGTTTGATTTTCTTTTGTAAGTAGGTAGGGCTTAATGTTTCGTCTAAAACGAGGTAAAAAAAAACTCGTTAAAAATGCGCCATTAAACAGCGTTAGAAGTAATAAATTCCGGGAAATTATTTTTTTTCTGCGAAACAATTGGGTAGTTGTAAGACGTATATGCGCGTCTCAGTGTTATATTGTCGCTGTGGATAGCGTGAGCTGTTGCGTGTCAGGAATTGGTTAGTGGCGCAGCGCAGGCATTCTTGACGGGTAACGCGCCTGGAGATAGCCGAGGTGGCAAGTTGCACTGTCTACGCCTTTTCTCTCTCCCCGACTTCCCCCAGACAGTTGACAGTTCAGATAACACTGCGACACGCCATATTGCCCGCCTTCCTACTACACCCTCCTTCCTTCTTTTAGGCCATCCTTCAGACACGTAAAGCTACTCTTGATAAAAACACCCCCAGCCCTTGGGATCGCTCTGCCGACTCGACAGCTCACAACCCCTTCCAGACATCACTGCTTCAGCGACCACTTGGCGCGATACCGTCTGCACCTTGCGACCGCTGTCCTGGGAAGTGCTTTTTCACCACCCTACTTTGCTAGCCACATGACAAGTGGTCGCAACTTACCTAGTTCACACAGAGTTACGAGTAGTTTCCTCTAGCTTTGAAGCTCTTGGCGACGTAACTTTGCGTAGAACAGCACTTTTATTGAAATTATTCGCAGCAGCATATTATTATGTCGGCATCACTCAACTAAATTTTCGGCAACACTCAACCAAATTTTCCACGTTTTTACAACAAAAAAAGTATCATCTTTGTTAGTTTACAATCTGAAAGTGAAGCTGTGTACAAGGTTACTCGAATTGCCACTTAAAATTTAAACACACTATTAAGGTTGTAGTTTGTACACGCGTAAACATTTGTTGTGGCTTTGTGTTTTAATATTTTTCCCTCCAATAGTATGAAGTAGCTGAGATTTCGAATTTTTTCCTTCTTATGTATTGCAACTGTCCAGAAATGTGCTCTTTTTCGAAATACATTTCATTAATATGAATCTGTAAAAAATATCAATGGATTTTCGTTAGTTGACAAATCAGAAACTTACAATTTCGAAAACTTGGCATGAGACTTTCACAGGTAACTACGATGGAATTACTTGTACGATGCTGTGAATTCCCAGAATGACGCATGCACACTATTTCTGTTCTGTGTCAGGATTCAGTTTGCACTATATGCTGTCGTGAATGTGCAGTTTCCTGTGATGCACAGCGTTCTTCACGACAGAAGGTCTATCGCAGTTCAGCTCTCGTACAGCTTCAATATCACCGTATATAACAATAGTGGAATGTCACTATTAAGTAAAAAATATATTAGCATGTCGCGAGGGCTGCAAAAGTGTAAAATCTGGCAANCAATAGTGGAATGTCACTATTAAGTAAAAAATATATTAGCATGTCGCGAGGGCTGCAAAAGTGTAAAATCTGGCAACGTTTTTCGGCGTGCTGTAATTGTGTATTATTGTTGAGCTCGGTTCATAGAATATTTGTTCTACGCTTTGCAAACTATGTCGTGTCGATGGCTTTAATTAAGGCTAAGCTTAATCTATTATGGAGAAATTCTTCATTTTCGTGTCATAATTTTGGTTTCATAAGTATTATTGGAAATATTTGATTATAGAAAATTTGCTATTTACTACTTATTTAATACGTTTGTATCTNCAATAGTGGAATGTCACTATTAAGTAAAAAATATATTAGCATGTCGCGAGGGCTGCAAAAGTGTAAAATCTGGCATCGTTTTTCGGCGTGCTGTAATTGTGTATTATTGTTGAGCTCGGTTCATAGAATATTTGTTCTACGCTTTGCAAACTATGTCGTGTCGATGGCTTTAATTAAGGCTAAGCTTCATCTATTATGGAGAAATTCTTCATTTTCGTGTCATAATTTCGGTTTCATAAGTATTATTGGAAATATTTGATTATAGAAAATTTGCTATTTACTACTTATTTAATACGTTTGTATCTAATGTTCACTGCGTGTTATTTCCTGCTTGCAAAAAGGCAGGAACTTATTGATAAAATATAATAAATATTCTCGACTTTTTACAGGCAGATAACAAATTTGAAATTACGCTTAAAAATATTAGACAACTAGTAAAATGAAAATTTTTTATAATCGTACAGTATCAGTATTGCTATAAATCCTAAATTATGACGCGAAAACAAAAAATTCTGCAAAAGTGGCGTAGCCGAGCCGTAAGATACTGCTCTGTCTACCATCTAAGGCTGTCACACTCTGTAGGAGTCACGCCTAGCCAAGGGAGGACTAGAAGACGTGCGGCCCACCTGAAAAGGAGCAAATACTTGAAAACATCCTGCCTGATAATGCCGAGCAATGGGACTCTCTTAAGCAGCTCCGCCCTTTTAAGACTTATAAAAAAAAAAGGTATCAAGGCGATGTATATTTTTTTGTGCGCGTGAAGGCGAAAGGGTTGGGAGGTCTTCTTTTTTATTTTCATACAATGGAAGGCGTCTCGGTTCTTTATGTGCTTGTGATGTAGGGGG
>NQII01001785.1:163391-174097 GCA_002778355.1 Clitarchus hookeri
GGGGGGGGGGGGGGTTGTTTTATACCGAAATGGAGGCCTGGTTTTAAGGGCGACTGTGTTTCTTAACACCCGCCCATAACTAGCGATTATGCTAGGCGACGGTGGATGCCAGGTGCGATAAAGTAGGATATCCTGTATAAATAACTCTTTATTCAGCTTCTTAACACCATCAAGCGTACATCAAGAGTGGAGTGTGTCTCTCTTAAAGATGTTTGGTGGCCGTGGCGCCATTCTCTGTTTGCCGTTCCTAGCAGCTCAGAGGCGGTAAAGAATCAAGGCTATAGCCTTTTAATGCTGAAGATTGTGTTAGAATCCTTTTACTATGTTAGAATGTTGATGGTGTTGAACTATTACACACTCAGGCAGCTGAGACTCAAAGACGTGGAATTTTAGTGTGGAAGAATTCACTGGTTGAACAGACTGGCTAGTTCTGTTATGTTCCTTTGTCGAGCAGTAATCGAGGGATTCGTTGATTGTTTAGATGTTCGGGTTTGTGCTGCGTTTATGATTCCTCAATTCGTCGCCAATGAGGCATGTTAAAACATAATGCGCTGAGAAGCCACTCGTTTGCGGGTAGGATTGCAGACTTGAACTGGTAAATTGGAAACATCACTGTGTTGTGAATTATTAAAAGTATGCAAGGATTAATAAACGCACGTGCCAATTTAAAAGACAGGAAGAAAACTTCGAGCCAACGGTAGTGGAGTGGGGAGATTTGGGCGGTTTTTAACTTCGACGTCTTCATACCCGATGAGGGTGAAGTGAGGTGAGGATGGAACAGCGACGGAATGCAAGGGCGGGGAAACGGGAGATCCTCGAGAAAACCCGTCGACCAGCGGTATCGTCAGGCACGATTCCCACATACGAAAATTCAGGAGCTACACCACTGGGAATGTAATCCGGCCGCCTAGGTGGGAGATGAGTAGTCTGATCACTACACCACCGCGGCTCCTTAGGGCCAACCATATTTGTTCAATGAGCATATCTTGGTATCACTACTGAGAAATACTCCAATATGCTTGTCTACAAGCGCGGCTATCACGTTTAACGGTTTTTTGTCTGAATCGTACACAAGAGGTCCGAGCCCAGTGATCTTAACTCCCAGTTTCCGCCATATTCTGGGGCGGTGTTTACTACGTGATAAAAAAAAACTTATGGTCTGTACTACTCGCCTTTTTGTATTGGCCCGTACAAAAATATAAATATTAAAAAACACGAAGTTCGTATCTCACATGCACAGCACGACAGTTCCCGGTTCAAAGACTGGGAGAAGGTTCAAACGGTTTAACGGCTAGCTCGGCTCGAGGCGTTTTATACATTTATTTGTTGGTTTGTAGCTAGTAAAATGTTTTACGTGTAACTTGATATTATAACAACAATATATTGATATAAATCGTCCATATATTTGAACGATATTCTATCGAAATAANCGTGTAACTTGATATTATAACAACAATATATTGATATAAATCGTCCATATATTTGAACGATATTCTATCGAAATAAATATCTTTATCCATGTATCGGAAATAAATATTTTTAAAATGTTCTTTTAATAAGCTCTGTTTTGAATACAATAATATAATTTAAAATTTACTATGTATATTGGCAACGTGCATTAAAAACAGGCGCCACATCATTCTGTAATACATCGTATTCTCAATATGTAATATTCCAAGCTATTTTACATTTGTCAAGTCAATAATACATAAAATATTGAATTCCGATTCACTGAAAATCGATATTTTCCCCCGATATCAAATTTCCTACGACTGACTGGTGGCCGGTCTGTTTTCGTGGGACGTGAGGGCCGGGTTAGTTGTTGTCGGCCGCGAGTGTACCTCCGGCTCTGGGAGACCCACCCACTCAGAACCTCGGCATCGCCGCTCGCTGGGATAGAGAGGAATGTAAACGGTACCCTGAGGGACCGAACCATGGTCATTTCCAGCTCACCGGAGCAACCTTGTTCTCCAATACTCCGCGCGCCGCGCCGCGCAACAACCGCTCAAATACCGACCTCTGCAACCGGAACTGCCAGTGACCCGTACTCGCCATCAAGGCAAACTTGCTCATGTATCAATTAAAAGTTAGACAAAGAATAATGCTTCGAGCATACTAACCGTTGTCTTCCGAGACGTGTTACTTATTGTATTTATATATTCCCCCGTATTGTATATTCTATAATAGTGTGTGTTCATGTACCTTCTAAATTAATAAACCCTGCAAGGTTATTTATGTACCAGCACTTACATCCAAACACCAAGGCGAACCGGGTTCGATTTCCGGCGAGGTCGCCCCCGGATTTTCGCATGTGGGAANGAACCGGGTTCGATTTCCGGCGAGGTCGCCCCCGGATTTTCGCATGTGGGAATCGTGCCGGACGGTGCCGCTGCTGATTCATACTCACCTTGCTTCGCCCGCATAGACTCTTAAGACCTCGATGTCAGGCGTAATATATATTTTTTCGTTCTTTATTGCGTGGCAAATTATATATGGAAAATTTAAATGGTGCACGTGCGTTAACAGCAAAATTGCAACTTTATATTTATGTGTTCATACTAATTAATAAATTACGNAATCGTGCCGGACGGTGCCGCTGCTGATTCATACTCACCTTGCTTCGCCCGCATAGACTCTTAAGACCTCGATGTCTGGCGTAATATATATTTTTTCGTTCTTTATTGCGTGGCAACTTATATATCATAATATGGCTAGTTTCGTGTTTGTAACGTGGAAATTATATATGGAAAATGTAAATGGTGCACGTGCGTTAACAGCAAAATTGCAACTTTATATTTATATGTTCATACTAATTAATAAATTATGNCAAATTATATATGGAAAATTTAAATGGTGCACGTGCGTTAACAGCAAAATTGCAACTTTATATTTATGTGTTCATACTAATTAATAAATTACGATATTTTGAGGTCCTGCAAATCAGAGTTGTATTGTATTCAATTGTATTGTTGAAGGAGTCAAGGGATAAAATAGCACTTCGATGAAGCTCATAACCCCAATGTGAAAATACTGAAGAATAATGTAGTCTTTCATTTGTGCTGTATGTAGCATGGGAACGGAATACATAACCTTATTTCAGGTTTTGGTAGTAAAAATTTGCTACCCACCCCTGTATTTCACGAAAATTTCTGTACGATGTGCAGTATTAAATATTCCCAGAAATACACATTCCAAACCATTTGTACTGCATGCATCAGTTTTATTGTAGTATTATTTCGTGAGTTTTACTGGCTGGAGTTCAGAAATTTTGCAAATTGTCGAGCCGTGTCAAATGTTCAAATCACAGATACACCAAGGCAAAAAAATTAATTTATTGTGTTACAAACCTACAGGGAAATGTTACAAAGTTGTGGTATACACATACATACGCGACTTTTAAAAAAATTACTACAGTCTAAATAGCTGTAAGGCTACGGACGTACATCACTTTTGCCGACACGAACTAAGCCTCCACTGAAACGTAGAAACATTAGATCACAACTTTGTAACTCATTTNGTCGAGCCGTGTCAAATGTTCAAATCACAGATACACCAAGGCAAAAAAATTAATTTATTGTGTTACAAACCTACAGCGAAATGTTACAAAGTTGTGGTATACACATACATACGCGACTTTTAAAAAAAATTACTACAGTCTAAATAGCTGTTCACGGATGTAAACGTTGTTACTGGTGTTTTCGCTGTCACGTATGAAGCCAAAGGCTACGGACGTACATCACTTTTGCCGACACGAACTAAGCCTCCACTGAAACGTAGAAACATTAGATCACAACTTTGTAACTCATGTAAATAGTTAAAATACAGCATATACTATATTTATAATTTAATTTTGAGTTTTACACGGAGTAGAAGGTACTAACAGTCAGTCAATAATCAACAAGCCATGTCGTCAGGCGTGCCAACGTAACGTCCTATATCGTCCCACAACTATGGATATGGTTTTACCGTTGCAGCAGACGGGCTCATAAAAAATGCACACCCAAGTCATACTATTTTCTTTTGCATTGTATGGTCTTCAAATAAAAATAGAGAAGTGCAAAATGCCTTTCGAACGTGACTAGTGGGTTTCGTTGAATACATTCTGAGAGATGTGATTACTACATGATAAAAAAAGCCGTACTGTCAAATAATCGCGATTATATCGTACTGTTTACAATTCATCGTTAAGTATTGTAATACCTTGCGCGGTTACTGAAACCAACTTTATTCAAAATAATATGTGTGAAAATATGAGAGTTTTAGTTAATTTTAAACCCTCAAAAAACCTCGTACCAACCAGGAAATGAACCCGAAATGTGGACTTGATAGTCGGACACGCTGTCAGTTGCGCTAACACGACGCACGTTTGTTGATGCTGAATAATTCATATATACCCGTTCGCCTATAGTGTTTTGATTTGTTTCTAGTGATGAAAGCCTTGAAAACATGTACATATTACACAATATTCTTGCGAACTTCAACTTTTATTTGCAAAACAACTAAATTGTGCTGGTTTAATAATTTTTAGATAAATAACATCGCGATTTATAACGGTCTGGACGCGTCATATTGTTGATGGATGTTCGTCACGCTACCGGCTCCGGGAAAATGATACGCGTTCTGCAGATGCGCAGGTTTCGTTTGCGCTAAGGATAAATCTCCATAATCGGAGCCCTAAGATTAAGGCTTCAACCGCGGCTTAACTAAGGAGCTGCCATTATAACGTCCTGGAATACTAATTAGGTATGGTATGACTTGAGCTGTACCAAACACTTATAAAAATGTTCTGGAATACCGGCCTAACAGCGTATTATTAGGACATTTTGGTTATTATAAACGTTAAACGACTTGTGACATGTCTATTTAATGCTGTAAAATTTATTTTATTCTGCTTTCATACCTTAGTATTAATTAACCATTTCAACTCTTCTTTAATGACGTCGTCGGGTGTTGCAAACAAGACTGTTTACGATACGCGCTGTAAGTCGACGCATGGCTTACTTCGTTGCTACAGCCAGAGTGTTTGGCCACAGTATTATGAATCATCCATAACGTAGAGCAGTAGATCGCATTTCAGATCAGTTATACACAAGGACGTTGAGATTTGCATTGTGCAGTATCGGCAAAAAAAATAGTCTTCCTGCGCGTTATGTACTTAGTTGTGTTCACTGGGTCTATAAGATATATGGTCAAATGTAGGAAAAGGCGGGAAACCATAACTTTACCATAAAATAAGACAACATAATATAACTAATTAAGGCAGGGCTCAAACTTAAAGAGTCTTCTTTCTCATGGAGGCCTCGTCACAGGAGTGGTTATTATGGCCCGAGGATGCCGCCGTCTGTTGGGCGGTTGTTGCAGCGACGCTGGACACAGCCGGCACTATTTTTTCAACCTTCGTTATTCCCCCTTTGGATACTAAAGGGAGGTGGGTAGGAAAGACCGCGATGTTTGGTACCCTATCGTGGAGGAGGGGGATAGCCTGCAGCAAGAAGCCAGCAGAGAGCGTGTAATGTATTCCTAGTCTGATTCGGCCGGCACGTATAGGTATACGTGTTCCGTCGAGAGTGCAAACACGACGTAAAACGTAACGCCGCAAGGCGATGACGGCATCGGACCGAGAACAGCGCACATTTTTCCTCGGCGTTCCGCACGAGTGGCCACAATAGAGCTCTGGGGCGTTGGCGAGAGATGCAGTGAGTACATGTAGAGCATAGAATATGGAGAGGAAGAGGAATATAGTGGGAAGAAAGAGAGGGAAAAAGTCGCGATATGTAACATTGTTCTGTGATGGTAAGTTTAGCGGCGTGTCTTCGTTCCTGAATATTTATTTAGTGGATTAAAATGAAAATAAGTCTTAGCCCGTGCTGTTTCGCATGCAGGCCTGTGACATTTTTTTATGACTCGTGTTTAAGGATGGACCGATAGACACCCAGTGACTGTCTCTGAATAGTCTTCAAGTGTATCCATGCGCAGTATATACACGCTCTTGCTAACCATATGGATTTGCCGCACGACTGGTGAAGTACAACGTATTCATGAGTGCTACTCATCTGGAAAACAGGGAAATGTCAGGGGATTTTCCAATGAAAAAAATGTTGCAACCCTGCTATTACGAAACGCAGGAAAGTTCTCGGAAAACGTAATGTCATAAAATTGTATACTAACAATAATGGCAACTGAGTTATAAATGTCAAGGAAGAAATTAATGCAACATAAAAATTAGCGCAGACATCTGTCAACGAAAGGAAATTGCTAAAAGTACGCTCAGCGCGTAAGCAATTTGCCAAAGATAAACGTCTATGCTTTACCCCCTTTCGAATTCTTAATAGTCCTACTCTTGGTAACATTACAGTTGAGAGTAAGCACGGAAATGTGTGGACTTCAGGGTGATCAGGACAACAGGACTCGGCCTTATAATTTTTATTATAATAGCTAGTGAGTCTCAAGTAAGGTTTATTATTATAAGAGCTAGTGAGTCTCAAGTAAATTTTATATAGTTTCTCCCACGAACAAGTGCACTTTTTTGAAAGTTATGAAGGCAATTCTGTTCATAGCTGGTTCCATGGAAACAGCGGTGTCTTCCCTCAGCGCAGATGTAATTTAAACCGCAAACCTTCCCAGTATGCGAACAGAAAATATTTTGTTATGGAAATTACTGTATTCAAGACAATTTTCAGAACTTTCAAGAAAGTGCACTCGTTCGTGGAACAGAGTATAGAGCAGGGCCGAACTTCCGGGTCAGTCCTTGAGTTTTCTAGTCACTTTTTTGCCAGTCCTGCTGTAGACTGATCCGCGAATCATTGTGCGGTAAAACTGTTGTGGGACTCCCATATTGATGGTGTAGTGCAATTCTAATCGTGAGAACTCTTTCTAAGCGTGATAATTTGAATAGACGATATGAGTGTTTTTGAGACCGATGAAACGTTGAGTTGAGTAGTTGAGAGATTTGGGCGGCTCTTAACACCGATGTTTTGAGAGTCGATGAGGGCCAAGCGAGGTATTTGGCAGCACAGGAATGAAAGGGCGGGGAAACGGGATATCCCTGAGAAAACCTGCTGACCAGCGGCATAGTACGGCACGATTCCCACTTGTGATAATCCGGGAGTGGCCCGGCCGGGGATTGAACGCAGTTCGCCTTGGTGGAAGGAGAGCAGCTAACCGCTTAGCAACCGCGGCCCTCGATGTAACGTGAATATTGTATTATGTCAGTGGTAGATATTACTTACGTTTTGAAGTAATATTCAAACGTACATCGAATTGAAAACGCCGAATTTGTAACGGTTCGAATAGAAGAGAGGGGGAAAAGAACAGGGGGTGAGATTAAAGCGTCTTAATAAACTGGAATAAGGAGAACAAAAATTAGTGTTCTTTGACCCAATAACTTAATGCTTTAGATGCTTCCAGTTGATTGAATCCATTATGAAATTAGTCTCAAATGCTATAGGTTACGCGCCAGTGAGTTGAGTTTTTAAAACTCCGAAGCCTTGCTATTCAATCTGCAGTTTTTATGTCTTTCGGTTACAAGAAATTAATAATGCCATGCCGGATATAATAAGCATGCATCGTTCAAGGACACTGAAAATTACTGCATTCTGTTATGACCTTAATTTCCCTCCTAATATGTAAAAAACAAGAAGAAACCTGTTTCACGTACTTCAGATTTGAGCACAACGCGTAAAAAATGATACGAATAATTTTTCACAGTTTATCAACATTGCTGCAGATATTTAAGTAAGCCCATGCGTTCAAATATTTGTATATTTTTTTCCCAAAGTTAGAATCTGAGAATCATTAAAACATACTTTATAGTTCCTCTAATGCACAGTTTTACTTATCACAAGTTTAACCTTGTGGAAAGAGAGCTGTATAATTTAGATACTGCACCTACATTTTCCTGGAATGGCAATGGGAAAACACCCATACAGTCATGGTGCAATCCCGTTGCCCTGATGCCGGTCAGGCATGAGAGATCATATGAATAGGCTGACACTTTAGTCAAGTTGATCTCTCGAGCGTATCTTGAAATTTTGAAACTACTTATCTTAACACCTGTCTTTTTTTAAGGCCGGAAATATTATGTGATGGAGGGGGGATTAAATTTGTTGTGGAGATGTCCCCACTTGCAAGGTCTTGGATTCCATTCTCTATTCCTACCTAGTCCCACTTCACTTTAATAATGCTCTATTCGTAGTTTATTTTTGTTTTCTATTTTGATGCCGTATTCAACAGGCGTTCCAATTAACCATCTTTCGTATTTTATTTACAATTATCTATATTTATTCGATGATAAAACAGATTGCAGTCCTGTAGTGTTAATAACTGTAATCATTTAAATGCCACGAATTATCGGCTAGCTGCTCGTCAGATGTGCTGTGGAATTCGCCTGGAGCAAACTGCCACGTTTCACGTAACTTGAGTGAAGAACAAGAGATTCCAGCAACCGGCTTCTGTGACACGCGATGATATTCTCTTCTAGATAAAAACCTGAAACGGGAAACCAAGTTTACCAGTTCTTGTAAACTTAATCTCTATCTCGCGGCCCCCTTCTTCGTTNTTCTAGATAAAAACCTGAAACGGGAAACCAAGTTTACCAGTTCTTGTAAACTTAATCTCTATCTCGCGGCCCCCTTTCTTCTTGATCCTCTCCAAAACACACAGAACAAGGAGAGAGAACTGTACAAATCTGAATTCTGGGCGAAATTCTTATGTAAAATGCTGCCCGTGTCATATAAATTATTTTCCCTCTGTAGCGATTTGCGAGACGAGAAACTTACCAAATTACGGATGCGTCATTAAGTGAGATCGACTTGCGCATTACCAGCACTGCCCCGTCCTGCGACTCGTTTATAACGTAAATGAGAAACCGTTGTTTATACCACCATCATAGAGGAATTAAACCACGTGTCCTGTAAAAGTGTAAACAAAGAATCTGGAACTCGTATTCCCTTGACATTTTCCTTCCGCGAGGCCACACTGTGACTCGTTAAGCCCGTAAAGGCGAGCCTGTATGTGATCGGCGTGCGAAGGCCGTCCTTGCCAGCACGCTGTGTTTCGTAGCTTGCTCCTGGGCTTGGCGTGTAGCATGTTGGCTAGACCTTGAAACTAGTTAACGCTCCTTTACGTAACGTTTTTCCGATGGGCACAAACACGAGTAAACTGAAAATTACGTTTCAGTCAGACGTACTTGTAGCATTGTTGCGCTCAAGTGTGTACATTTCTCGCTGTGATGTTTTACCCAAGTTAACATGCAGGCAAGGGTAAGGAAGGAGCACTACTTGTAGCTGACACAAGTGTGAAAACTTTTTGTTTCAACTTGCGTACTTTTCTGAACGAGGTCATTAATGATTTATTAATATAGTACTATTTATTCAAGCTGTTCGGAAACTCTCCCGAAGTATTTCGGGAGGCGATTCTTTATGGAAAATAGGTAGACTTGCACAACTTACAGCCTAGCTCAATTCCTAAAGGTGTAAGCCTTTGCAGATCTAGTTCGTAAATTGTATTTTTGCAAAATTTGAGAAACTACTTGGAACTTAACCACAATTCTTTGGATAATGTTTTGTGCTATGAAGATATTCACCCTATGGACAAACTGGTTTTAATAACCTCTGCCACCATTAAATTAATAGGGGTTCCCACCCTCCTTACAGCATGTTTTGCCGTCAAGTTTTACGGAATTATGATGCCATGTTATTCAGCAGTGCATCGTACTTGACAAAAATGTTCTCATGTTGCACGTGTCTGGGACCCGCCGTTTACTTCTAAAACGTACGCAATGTTTTCAGCAGCGACGATACAATGNCTCATGTTGCACGTGTCTGGGACCCGCCGTTTACTTCTAAAACGTACGCAATGTTTTCAGCAGCGACGATACAATGCCTGTACGTGGGCAATACTTAATACACGCGGAGGTAAACACATCGTAAACAACAGATATTGGGCAGGCTAATACGGAAAACACAAGTGAAACGAGACTGAAGGTGTTAAGTACTGCAGTCAGCATATCGAGATTTGTGTGTGAGGAATTGGTCGGCATGCATTTGATGTTCAGTACGGCTGGCCGGAGTGATCTGAGTGCCCAAACCACATGACCCTCTTCATGGGACATTTGTCGCAGTTGACCAACGCATAAGGGAAACGGGTACACTGACCATGATCATTATTGTACTGTATAGTTGTTTGGTACTTGCCGACTCATTTGAACCTTCATACGTGCTCAAGTGAGATCACAGCGGACTGTTGGGGTTGGCGCTAGAATAGCTGGTAAATACCAAATTAATTTTAGTCTTGCGTTATGCACACATGCTTCTTTGTATTGAAGCGCTTAATAAAAATCATTCAGAAATAACTGTAGCTATAGTTTGCTCACGTTACGGCAGGAAACTGCTCGTGAGCTTCATTGCAATTTTGTAATAGTACAAAATGTTTGCCATGATCTTGTTAAAAACCTAATTATGAAATTTTGTTTCGTAAATGCCATTGTTTTTGAAATGCCAAATAGTGAAAACCTCGTATTTTTAAGTTTCTCGCTGAAATATAAGAATGGTTATACCAACCTGAATAGGAATGAAAATTATAAAGAAAAGATCCAAGGTTTATTGTAGTATTGATCTTTATTACTTTAATCATAAGTTTTTATGCGAACATCTAAGGGAGCGTTCAAGTATTACGTAACGCAGTTTTTGAAGATTTTTGACCCCCCC
>NQII01001785.1:174793-244360 GCA_002778355.1 Clitarchus hookeri
CCCCCCCCCTGTAACGCATCGTAACGTTTTACAAGACCCCCCCCCCTTATTGCGTTACGTAATACTTGAACGCTCCCTAAGTCGTTATATCATTATGACCATATGAAACACAACTTTATCTGTGTCCACTCATGTAAAAGGAAATATGTTTTTACGGTACAGAATAACTTACATTTCTTTAAAATCATTTTTTTGTCATTTGTGCAAAGTAGCTACAAGTAGGCAGAGTTCTCGCATTCGCGGAATTTGGCTGGCCGATTGAATAATGAATAATCCTTTCATATTCGTAAAATGCATTGCTAAACCATCGTAGAATCAGCCTCATTGTGTGTGCAAACCATAATTCGTGCAGAATACCCATAAAGAGGTTCTATGAAGCGTCTACATGGAAAAATCTATTGCTTTTTTACTTGGCACAAGATGTATGGCACGAAAACAGAGAAATACATCCCCCCCCCCCTTTTAAAATGCAAACCCATCGCTTTGTGCTGATACCAAAGCGGCGAAAGAACAGATTGTGGGTGAACGGCGGCCCCTGCCGTAAAATCCCTTTGTGCAGACTTAACAATCCTCAGCGATGACGAGATATGACCCTGCGTGTTGTTACATGGTAGCTATGTTGATAGGGGTACGTGTGCAGCTGTGTTCTGTAGTCCTATACGGAAAAAAATCATTGACGTGCAAAATCATTACTGGAGCGAAATCATCTGAATATACGATACGTTGAGAAAACTTTTTGCGCCCTTATAAAATTCGCAAAGTAGGTTTTTACGTCTCACGATTAGCTAGAGAAGCGAAAGATGATGGTAACTCTTTAATTACTGCGGACTCGGAAAGTCTGGAGGAATACAGAGGAATGGGCTGGACGCACCATCCGGTATGGCCTCTTCGCCACGCGAGTTCGATGCCTCACGCCAGTCACAGCAACGGACTGCTATCCAACGTGCTAATAAAATCACGTATTAAATAAATAACTGTAATAATCTGCTTAATAACATGTACCGTGAACGCTAAACTATACCAATATTTGAGCCCGAGGGAGCTCAGAATCTAATATATAAACGTGAAATTTTATTTGTGACATAGTAGCGTAAAATTATTTTTAAAAAGTGATCATATTTTTTTTTAGTTTCATTGATATGACATTTATGAAAGTCATGCATTCAAGGTGCGACATATAATTATTTGCAATACTGCCCTATTTGTTGTAGGGTTATATTATGTACGTCCACGGGAATTTTAGGAATCATTATGCTTTTTTCTGGTTTATTTACACCTACTTAACATGTTATTTTTAATGTATATATTAATAGTTCGTTGTAATTTCACCACATTTGTTTCCCAGTACGTATAATGTATCTGTGAAGGTGGCTGTAACTAACGTACACGACAAATTGCGAACTGGCCGTATGCAGTTTCTGTAAACAGAAAAGGTAAACAAAGATACTTGTCTGGCCGAGGGCTTCCTGTAGTGTGTAGGCCTGTGCGATATCCATTTCAATATCGTTTCGAAACATGTGGATCATATCGGTATCCGGTGCGATATATCGCTCCAACAGTGTTGAAAATTTATGGATATATTCGCAATTATAGCTTGTACTTATATATCGTTAATATCGGCATCGCACACATCAGTAATATCGCAATGTGCGGTATGTTGTACGCTGTTGAACCATTCACCGTTGCGATATGGGAGAAATATGGTTTCGTGATCGACGTATCGCCGTAGCGCACGCATCCACGGCAGTAGTGTGCGCGTGTGGCGTTCTCGTTGCCGCCAGTTGCTTCCCCTCTACTTTGAACGCCGGGAGACATTGCAGCAGAAAGGTGCTCCGGTTAGTAGCGNAGAACCAGTTGTGGTGCGTGCGCAGAGTGCGCATGCGAGCTGCGCCGTAGCCATCTGTCCCAAAGTTGGCCTACTTCTCTGCCAATACCACTATAGAAATAACGTGGATAAGATTTGAGGTTACAACACTGCTTATGCAAGTAAGTGCTTTAAGATGTACGCTTCCTGTAACCTAGTTTCAAGGCGGTGGGGCTGTACAAAATCCCAATGTAAACAAACTCGTTCGTCACTGTGAACCACTACTCAAGCCTCTCTCTGCAACGATAGAGGCGGATCTGTTACACTTGGGCATAATCACAAACTGCGACCAGAGTTCAGTAAAGTACCTGGCACAATAGGCAGTTGGTGTTAGAGACACTGCAGTATATGTGAGATGGAACCGTTTTCGGTTGGTTGTTGGTGTTGTAGCGAGTTTGGAATACATTGAACTTTTGCCACCAACCGATCAATCGGAGTTCTGAACGAGGGACAGTGAAAAAACTTTGAAATGGCGGAAAATTATTTTGAAAATAAAAATATTTAATTCAAGCTGATAATACATGTATGCTCAGCAACCAGCAATACGTAGTATCAAACAGCCCATGTGTTATAAAAGCCAAAGCAAATCATACGAGTGTATTGTATTTGCAGGCCTTTACATTTGATTCGTAGCATAAGGAAATAACTTAATATTTTTAATATGGTTTACATTGGTGTCCTTTATTTAAACAAATTAAAATTTTAGCAACAAAAGTTTTGTCCACGTAATTATAAAAATTCTAATCTTACCAATAGCAGATTAAAATAAATGATAACTTTATTAAGACTCTACTGCTATCTGTTGGCACAACCACGGAACAATTTACATCAACCCTGACTATTACGCCATGGGACACATCGCACACCACCTGAAAAACAGGGACCACCACCACCAACCGCGTATTGTGCCAGGGCTTTAAATACTGGAAACTGAAGGTTGTTATATTCTTACATTTNAGAACCAGTTGTGGTGCGTGCGCAGAGTGCGCATGCGAGCTGCGCCGTAGCCATCTGTCCCAAAGTTGGCCTACTGCTATCTGTTGGCACAACCACGGAACAATTTACATCAACCCTGACTATTACGCCATGGGACACATCGCACACCACCTGAAAAACACGGACCACCACCACCAACCGCGTATTGTGCCAGGGCTTTAAATACTGGAAACTGAAGGTTGTTATATTCTTACATTTATTTCTTTAGGAAACGTTTACATTTAACAGATTTATATGCTAAGCACATTAGTATACGTGCATAGAGGTTTTTAATTAGTGTAATGCGTGGACATTCTTTTGGCGTAATGTAATTTGATGCATTTCTGTTAATATTGTGTGATTTATTATTTGTTAGTAGTGTAGGCGTTGAAGTAAAGTATGAACTTTGAATTATAGTTTGTTGACGTTTTAATGTATATTATGTTTTGGTTTTTGCGTGGAAAAACACGATATTAGGCAGGTGTACCAGATTTTTTTTTGCTCTTAAGTGTACGATGCTAGACAAAACCAGGACGTGCTGGTCAGTACAACCGAATAGCAAACGACTTCCTTATGAACGGACTGAAACGAAACCATCACATTCAGAGTGCGCTTAGGGCATACTTGACCCTGCGGCCCTTTTAGTTGTCGGGGAGGATACCTATGTTATGAATTTGGTGGCTATATATTAAATGGTTGTGAAATTACTTTGGTTTTTATAACACATGGGATTTTTAATACTACATATTGCTGATTGCTGAGCATATATTATCAGATGGAATTAAATATATTTTAATTTTCAAGATCATTTTCAGCCATTTTGAATATTTTCCACTGTAAGAAAAGGGTGGATGTAAAGAGACTGGCAGGAATATGAGAAAACTCTCCAAGAGAGAGAACAAACAAGAAAGAGAAGGAATGAGAGAAGTTGCATGACAGGACAATGTACTCCAATATTCTTTAGACAAGATGGATGGTGCTGGCATGGAATGATAGAGCGTGAATGTTAGCATAGCTNTGGAATGATAGAGCGTGAATGTTAGCATAGCTCCTCCACTCCTTATTCCTAAAATGAAGTTACTTGGCCACATTGTGGTGTCATGCTATTTTCGGACTGAGTTACTCATGAATTTTGGTAAGGGAAATTTCTGCAGGAATATTTTCTAGTTTTGAGGGAAGTTCGGGAAATGTAATCATTTTTGAGGGAAANGAGAAGGAATGAGAGAAGTTGCATGACAGGACAATGTACTCCAATATTCTTTAGACAAGATGGATGGTGCTGGCAAGGAATGATAGAGCGTGAATGTTAGGATAGCTCCTCCACTCCTTATTCCTAAAATGGAGTTACTTGGCCACATTGTGGTGTCATGCTATTTTCGGACTGAGTTACTCATGAATTATGGTAAGGGAAATTTCTGCAGGAATATTTTCTAGTTTTGAGGGAAGTTCGGGAAATGTAATCATTTTTGAGGGAAAATAGGAGTCAGAATACTTGAAGTATTTTTATATGTTTATCCTGTTATAGAATCTTTAATGTAGTATGAAGATTCGAAGAGACATTTAATTTCACTGTGACACCGTAACGGTTCAGTTCAGGCGATGTTATTCATCTAAGTAAAATTTTTTAGGAATTTTGATATGTTATTTTTTTTATCAGATGCCTTACAATAGCCAAGTTAAATTATGCTTGTGTGTTATTTTCTTTCTGGCTTTTATTCTACATATTTACTCTAGATATTTGATTATATTTTGATTATATATGCTATTTTAATTTGATTGCGCATTTAACATTTTCTAACTGTTAAATAACCATCTGTTGAGACTTGTTTTTAAAATCCTTTTTTTACTTGAGCCGTCCAGTTTGCGGGCAAGTGCGATGATCATTGTGATGCGCGCTCGAACGAGCAAAATACGGTCGAAATGAGGCGGCGGCCTTGATTGTCAGAGACGAGATGCTGTAGGTGTCGCCAAGGTCACGTGGGCAGTTTGCCGCCGTGTGGATGCGCTGCAGCTGTCGGAATCGCCAGCGTATCGGAGCAGCCCTCCTAGTTTTATCCCCCCTCCCCCCTTCTATACCTTTAGCCATCGTTGCGCCCTGTCGCCAGCCGTGGACAGGTGCGCGGGCCGGCAACAGGTGCTGCCGAGCTTTCTTTTTGTGGACTTCCGGTTGGCGCTCCTCGCGTCCGGGAGGGAAGCAAAGCAAGGCGAGAAGGAATTGATTAGTACCTCGTTCAGCAGGTGTAAGGAAGACGATTCGCTTATTGTTTGTTACTCCTGCCGAGTTTCCATTCTCTTCGGCCCTTGTTTCTGTTGCATACGGGGCCAGGCCGAGATTGGGGGAGTCGCTTTCATGTTCTGACCGGATGAGAATTGTGGAATGGTTTCGGCTTGATTGGTTTGTGCGTGAATACGATTGGAAAGCTTAAGAGTGTTTTCATAAACGTCGTTGGGAACCGGAACACGTCGCACACGTTTGAATGTGCGACTCAAAAATCCTAGATACATGTATTTGTTAACTTCACGCATAAGTACTTGTTTTTATTTATATTTTTATATATCTTTATTTTGTAATGAACTCTGTACAACTTCATTATTTTCTTGAAAATTCAACAGATTTCAGTTCACTATGCGACTCCATTAGGCATTGTGTTAGACACGCCCAGTTGAACTACGAGACATTAGCAGCCTGTAAGAAATCAAAACCACCAAATCCCGTGCCATCTGGTCTAAGGTACAACCGGTTACACACTTGGGGATCACACAATAAATTAACAGAAAGCTGAGACTCGAAAATACATAGTACAGTGGAGTCTTTTCACACAAGTAGTTTGAAATGCAAAATTTTCCTGTCCCTCCGAATATGGAACCAATAAGACGTACACAAATTTGCTTCATGNCAAGTAGTTTGAAATGCAAAATTTTCCTGTCCCTCCGAATATGGAACCAATAAGACGTACACAAATTTGCTTCATGGTTTCATCCTGGACTCGCAAGCCAGAATCTCTCCTTATAGTTTATTTACGGTTTCTTCATGCGTTTTGGATCAAATTTTGAAAAAATCACCCCATTTGTGACTTATTTATTTGTTTTTTTAAAATATTCTAGATTTAGTTAAGCTTTGTTAGCATGAGGCGGATTAATATTCTCAAAATAGAACCAGAAAAGTTGGAATTAACCATGAATGGACTATAGATAGGCTCGCGAACCGATTACGCTTCGGAGGTCGGTGGTAGGTCATGCGGTTACAACGCCTTCCTCATACTCGTGAGGGTCGTGGTTTCGATCACGCTGGCTGAACTGGTGGTATTTGTTTCCTAGGTGTCGTTCCATTCCCGTTCCAAGTGGCTGCTTGTGCATGCGCTCACCAGTCTGATCGGTCCCTGCATATTAAACTCATCTTATTTTGGCGTCGAAAAATAAAGTATAATGATTACGACATTCAGGAACACAAATTGAGTATCATTCCGCCACATAATAGTGAAACAGCCCCTGCAACAAAATTGGGTCACTGGCCAGTAACGTGGCGCAATGGCGTTCGTCATTCGGCACTTGTTAACTTACTAGTCTAAAACTCAACCAGTAGTGAATCTTTAGCAGCACATAATAGCCAATCAAAAGACAAGGGCCACTTAACAAGCCTCGTGCAGCCTGTCAGCAAATGGAAACGCCCACATCACCTCAGTGCCTGTGATTTCGCTTTACAATTTGGAAACAGGCTAGACGTCATAATACATTATGTTTAATGCGTGTCATTTGACCTCCTTTCATCCGGCATGCCCTTCTGGAGTCCGAGCCAGGAGTAAACGTTTAGTGCTCTGGCGAATTAATTTCGTGTGACCGAGTCAAGATCAGTAATAAGTTTTGTCCGCGGCAGCAGTCGGTAAACAAATCACTGCATTTAGTAAGATAGTACTTGCTGTGTATGCTTTGAAAACAAGCTCAATGCACTCGTGCCCTTTTGTGGGGAATGCTGCTTGAGCGGCTTGCATTCCGCATTTCAATAATTGTCATTAAGGTAGTATCAATAAGTTTTTGATTTATAGTGAATTGCCTGTTTAACCTACCACCTACTAAAATTTATGGCAGTACATGGACGTTTGTTGTGGTAATTTTCAGGTGCGAAAATGTGTGGATATCGGTAATACTGCATTAATGTGAGTGAGGACCTGCAACTACCTGGCTGTCATGGCCTACTTACGGCATATATAATTTCTTGCGCCATTCAACTCCCATTGAAACGTATAAAAACGATCTTAGTGTGTTTATACTGACATTTTAGACACGTTCTATGACTCAGTTTTCAATAGTTATCACTTCATATATCAAACACTAGTTAGACATCTCGATATTCCTGGTTCTGATAACACGCATTTATAAGTTTTTCAACCATATTGCACGTCTACTGGTTCTTACGCCATGAATTCTGCCTGCTAACCTCACATTTGGACACTGGTTCTTGCACCAAGAGAGGCCAGGATGCAAATGTGTCCTGCAGAAGTCGACAATGCAAGCGGGCGTATGAGCCATGCTAATCACGGAGGACGTCCAGACCCATACGACAATGGCCACTGACGTTTGAATACAAGACGACGAAGAAACCTGCATACCATCGACACAATAGCTAGCTATTAGACGTCGCGTCGGCGAAGGGAGACCTGGGCCGAGGTATAAAAAAACAAAGAACAGAAGGAAACGGTGACAAATTTATGTATAGAGTATGCCTGGGCGTAACAATAGACTTCCCCCGCACCGGAATCTTATTAAAAATTCTTGTCGGCGGTGGTATTATGTTTTTATGGCTAGATGAAATATTGTAGGAAGGGTGTCCTGACACAGGAAAAGGTTTTGGGTTTCCGCCATTGTAGGGCTGTCGTGTTGTTTTGTGGTTTATCTTTCTTCCGCACCAATGAGAAGAAACAAATTGCTCACAAAAAGGTTAGTAAATTTTAAAACCAGAAAAAAGAGGGAGATTAAAGTAGTCTATATATAGACACATGAGTTTTGTTGCAACACTTGCCACTTATTCACAGATTTACCGTAAAATAAATGTTTTTCATAATATTAACTGGAATTAGATTTCTAAAATCGTAATAGAGTTCAGAGCGTTGAGGATCTATTTTTCAAACGTGACAGGAAAGTAGAGAAGGGGATGCTTATTTTCTGATTGTGTAACAGTTCCGACTTAGGAAACATTTTTCGATTATTCTGGTTGTCTGTTTCGGCTATATATTTCAAAGGATGTATGCATGGGATAGGCCTATGATTTCGGCCAATTTTACTTTTAACCTAAACCAGCTTAACCTATACTGGAGACGTATCACATTAATTTATACTAAATAACTGAATACGCGAAAGTCTTTTTATCAAACTTATGTTTAAATTTTAAACATAGAAGGAATAGTAATGACCGGAATTGGGCACGCATCTACGCATTGTCAAGAATTATCCCCGATATCCTGTGGGTAACTGGAATTGTCGCGACACTTCTTTTCTAATACCTAATATTTTTCCATCATCTTGCAACTGTAGAAACAATTCCCCAACTACTTTAAAATCCATTAGATTATTGAAGTTGCGGTGTTTAATAAATGATATAGTATGCCAGTCGTTCGTTCCCTTCGTACAATTTTAACTGGGGGACACACTAATGATTTATATTTTGTTTGCGGCAGTCGATATTTATCGTGCACTACGATTACAGTGGAATGTGCTCGGTTATTGGAACATACTTGAGAAACAACCTGTAACAAAATATCAGCCCTCTCTGCACGCATATTAAAGTAGGTTGGCACGACTTATGGGAAACAGTTCATTGTCTTAACGTCTTATTTTAAGTGTTATGTGTACCACATTTGTGGTCACAGAAAATAACTTAACTTAATTTTTATACGCATTAGCGAAATTGATAATATTTCGTAGTAGTAATAATACTTGTTTAATTATTTAGACTGTGTTAACTGTTAGCACGTACAGTAGGCTTCTGTTTATTTTTTGTTTGGGAGGCTTTATGATGTCCTGGAGAAAGCTGAACACGACGGTCAAACGCGGTCTAACTACAGTATACTAATCTACTGCACGTGAAGAAGTGTTTGTTCGGCAAAGAAACAAGCAGGGAAATGCCGGTAGTTTCTACCATGTAGCAAAGATTCTCTTGGAAGATGTTAATTACGTCCGTTAAGTTGCTTGTTTAGTGTCGAGGGAGCTGTGTTGAAGTGTCGCAGCACAAGGCGTCTGCTTCCTCCCTCTGGCGAGCGAACGTAATCGTAAAGTAGACGACGCGACGTGAAGTTTTTGTAGTTTGGGCTTGCCCTTCGTCACAGGGTTGTTACAGCAAGGTTTTATGATAATGCCGCACCACCAACAAAAATTCTTTGGGACGTTTTATGTTGTGAGGCAGATGTAGGCCCATTATACTTATGTAAAATCTCTTGACCACCATTATTTTAGGGAATTTTTTTTATTTCGTTTTCCTTTTTTACCTACACGATGGGCACCGTTTCAAAACTTAATTTGCCTATAATCTTTAATAAAGTGTAAAACTGCATAATAATCAGTGCATGATAAATACTATGCCCAAGTCGATGTTCTACTGCAACATACACTGTAGTTTATTCGCAGAATATTCACATTTTAAAATCAAACCGTTGAAAAATTACCCTAGGTATGACGTTTTCGGCTAGTTCCTAAATATGTCATTCATAACAAGCGTTTTATGGTTCTGTTTACATAAAAGTTTCTTACTTTTAGTTACATTGAAGTGTTATTTATCTTTCATTTAAAAGTTACAATATTTAATGTATAACTAATATGAATAAAAATGGAGAGAAGATAGTTAATAAATAATTCTCATGCAATATATTATTAAACCGGTTGAGCACCAATGCGGTGAACTGTCCCTTTGGTGTAATTTTCTATACTTAGTCAATTTGTTTGCATGACGCGGAGGAATAGCATGGAAGTAGAACATGAGCAGGGCTTCAGAAAAGTTACCNACTTAGTCAATTTGTTTGCATGACGCGGAGGAATAGCATGGAAGTAGAACATGAGCAGGGCTTCAGAAAAGTTACCAGTAGCCATGAATTGTCTCAACTATCCTCGATACGCGGATAACGTCTTGTTATTTAAATAAGACCCAGTGAACCTTATAAATAAAATATTAGACTACCACTGTACATGTCAACCGCTATACATTTCGGGTGTATAGAATGGCAGTTTCTGGCTGTCTTCTATAGCATCGNACTTAGTCAATTTGTTTGCATGACGCGGAGGAATAGCATGGAAGTAGAACATGAGCAGGGCTTCAGAAAAGTTACAAGTAGCCATGAATTGTCTCAACTATCCTCGATACGCGGATAACGTCTTGTTATTTAAATAAGACCCAGTGAACCTTATAAATAAAATATTAGGCNGAAGTAGAACATGAGCAGGGCTTCAGAAAAGTTACAAGTAGCCATGAATTGTCTCAACTATCCTCGATACGCGGATAACGTCTTGTTATTTAAATAAGACCCAGTGAACCTTATAAATAAAATATTAGGCTACCACTGTACATGTCAACCGCTATACATTTCGGGTGTATAGAATGGCAGTTTCTGGCTGTCTTCTATAGCATCGTCTTTTGCTAGTTTTCAGTCGGAAGGTTGATCTCGCCTCTTGTGGGAAACCGCTGAACATACTGTTCATCGTTAACAACAAATTAATAATCTTTATACGCTTTGTCTGCTGGCTCTTCGCCATGCAGACGAAAGATATATTTTAAAAATGTAATGATTTTATTATACGAATGAAATAAACACAGCAAAATAAGTAATTTGAATATTCTCAAACATTTACCTGACGCTTTTAATTCAACGTTAAGACATGGAACTACTTTCCCTTCGTCGTCACCAACTGTNAGCAAAATAAGTAATTTGAATATTCTCAAACATTTACCTGACGCTTTTAATTCAACGTTAAGACATGGAACTACTTACCAACTTTACCGTGCACTTGTCAGTCAGCGTGCCTGTTATGTAGGTAGGGCAGTGATATTTTTCCAAGGTTGATTTCAAAATTGCTTAATGAACCGTGAGGAGCCTATACAAATTGTCATTATTAAGGTAAAAATATATTTTATAGGAACTTCCAGATTCATGACCCGAAAAAGTGTCTGTTAAATTACGGAAAGTACCAGTTACAAATTATCCAGACTTCTTCCTGAAATTACGGACCCTTCGTTATTTTCAATAACGTTCTCCGTAAATTTCTCCTAAATCTCAGCGAATTCACGAAGTGAGTCCATAAACTTGCAAGTTTTTTTTAATGTGCTCTTTATAAAATGGAGTAACAAAAAAAGTTTTACTTTCGTTATGTGGATGTTTCATTGTGTATAAAAAATAAGTTTAAAATAGTTTTAAAAAATTTGTCTGCTAGCGGGATTTCAACTCTAATAAAAGAAATTATCGATCCAACACATTCACTCACCTATCACGCTTTTACAATTATTGTAAATAAGGTACATATGTATAGTGATGTTTGTACACCTCTCCGTCAAGTTAAAGTGTTTGCGAGTTTATTTTATTTCAGCTTTACAAACAGAGATAAGAAAAAGTTTTTCCCCTTAATGGATTTCACTGCGTATAGCAGAGAAATTAAACAAAGTTTAAATATTTTGTCCTGTAGTGGGATTTTAACACGAATCGACAAATTAACACTCAATAACTTGAACCACCCACATATCACAGGATATCCACTGAAAATCCCAATTACATTCACAATATCGTAATGTCATCTAAGTCCTGATGTGAATCTCTTCAGGATATCCGTTGGATATCTAGTTGTAGATAGCAGTTCGTACCACTTCCTGGATATCCATTAGATGTTACAAAACCTCCAATGGCTATTACTTATGGCAAGTGTCTAAATCCAAAGATCTCTGTAGGATATCCACAATATCTATATCCTTGTGTTGGTATTGGGTGGACATTTGGATATCTTTTGGCAGTCTTTTGGATGTAAATTTGCTATTCCTGGATGTCCATGGATACCCAGAACGTCCGTGGGGCATCCATTAGATTATTATTTGGTGTGTGCTAAATGGGCACCTACCTATCACACCTTTACAAAAAGTACTGTATTTCGTAAATATGGATTTTACATGAAAGTGACTAACGCACCTCTCTTAGTTTCAAGTCGTGTTTTATTTGTGGTTTATGAAACGAGGTTACGAATAAATATTTTAATTTTGATTGTGTGCGTATTTCACCGTGTCCCGCAGCTGAATTTGAAAAGAATCTTAAGAATTGGCATTCAATGAGTGGCTTGCCACTTTCCTACTACTATTTTACACGAAGTAGTATTGTGAGGGTGGGATTTTATACGCTTCAGGTATCATCAGCGTTGTTCATGTCTCAAAGTCGAAGTCATAAGAATACGAAGAACTTTCGTATTTTATATTTATGCAGCTCATTTCCGTTATTCGTCATTACGGAGTGCCTTTCTGTAAAATAACTCATCTCCGTATAAGTTCCCGTAGATCTACAGAAATTTCTCAGAGTATAACCACATAAATCCTCCCCTCCCCCCCTACATTCTGGGCCCGCGACCGATGATAAGTTTAATTCGAGTACCAAACTGACCTGATACAGCGTTGACTGAACTCAGCCACTGTGACAGCGCTGAGCGAGAGCGTAAGTGGGCGATAAGAGCACACTGGATGTATGTATACTAGTGCGCGGGCTGCACTTGGCTGTAGGATTGTATCAGAGCGCCGCTGACTTGCCAGATGTGCTGTCTGGATACTCGAAGGAGCGCTGGCTAAGGATGGGGGGAGGATGGCTCGGCGGGCGACAGTTTTTGGCATATGGCTGAGGCGTGTTTTGTGGCGAGGGACGAGATGTTTTGCCAAGAGGCCTTCTGTGGGCCAACACAAAATAAACACCACCTTATAGATATAATGGGACCAGGGATCACGTCAACAAACAAAAGGTTCTGAGTGAGACTTTTAGTTACATAAACATTAAGTGTTTAGAACAGCAAATACAAACAGTTCAATGCCGATTGGCTGACGATTACCTGTTTCAACTGATTATAATTTCCTTAGTTCATACATAAAAGGTTCAACGAGCTTTGCAACACATGTTATTTTGAAACAACTGAAACGCTCCGTTATATTACGTAACATAGTTATCAAATATTTGTCCAAACAAACGCTATAAGAAATACTTTAACGATTATTGGAAATCTTTCTGGCACTTGTCCTCTAATGCAAAAATAAACATTTTATAAATTTGCACAATTGTAAATATTGTACATATAAATTCCTTTGACTGAACCAACAAACAAAAGGAAGTACCATTATGAATGCACAATAAAATCATTGTTTAGCTAAACGGTAATTTTTTTAAAAATTACTTTTAAGTTTTAAAATGCTGTTACAAGTTGCCAGGAGTGTATCAGAGTTTTTGAACGATGGAGGTCCTTATAAAAGTAAAATAATTATCTTTATTTTTAAAAATGTATTTACAATTATAAAATAATACGCATAGCTATTATTTACATAATTAAACTACCTATCTCTACTATTTTGATTTTTATCCTATCAGTGAGCGGAATGGCTATTTAATGCCGGTATCAACTATAATTGAAGTCCTTATCACTGTCTTTAGTAACAGTTATTTAACACTCTCCTATTATGTACACATATACGATCAAAATGTCCCTTTCCATACATATCATCTTTTCAAATGTCTTCCAGTCACGCATCAAGACCCACTTTACCACGTTCCAGCCGGCAAATGTTGCTTCCTACCCTCCCGGACTGCACTGCCACTGAGGCCGTACAAGACTCCATACTCAAGAGGCACACCGCAACCTATATAACTCAGCCGACCCGGCTCAGAAAGTTGAATGATAACGGGAGGCAGGACCAGAAAATTCGCTCAACGATTACCCAAGTCATTAAATTTTCCAGTGTTGGGGGCGGCATCGGTTCCGATAGTCTTATCGCGGTGCGCTTCGGTATTCCTCTGCGGCCCGTTTGTAAACCTGTCTTCCCTTCGGTTACCGGCGATGCCTTGGGGCACTGCGCTTCGCACGGCGGTGGAGGAAAGGACGCCGAGAGACTGCATGTAACAATTCCATTAGTGGAAGTGTGTCAGAGGAATATTAGGCTTGATTCACACGCAGTTCCATCGTGGGAAGCAGGAGATTGAAGAAACTTACTGTCACAAGAAAGGATTTATGTAGCGAAGTGAAACTAGACAAGTTGTACCTTATGCAACTTCATTTGACTTTCGTTGGTTCCCTTCATTGCGCGTGGTAGTTGTGTACACGCCAGTATTGGAAACCATCATTAGTTTAACTTATTTAACGAAAAATAATGCATCCAATGACCAAGCCAAGTCAACTTTTCAGAAGCATGGGTTCGAGTGCCCGCTGGGACAGAAGATGTAAAACTAGTTATATCTGTGTTTGGAACTGGTCTCAAAGCCATGTTCATCAGTTGAAAGCATCACTCAGACGTGAAAAACGCCATACTCCCGTCCCCCGAATCTGTGCTCTGACGAGATAATTACTAGGAAAAAACTTCCAAATAGTTTTTATTGACTACTTATTATTTTTGAACTTTCGTCGAGGAATGTCTCTTTCCTTGCCCTGCTTTGTTTGCTGAAGGCGGTGGTTTTTGGACGCAGTGGTTAGAAGGGGGAAGCGAAGCTAGGGGCGAGGCACACACAAACGGAAATCCGAGCTCGAAGGAGGGGAGAGAAGGAGGTTGAGGGTTTTCTACCCAAGAGGGTGGGGTCCCCCCTCGGCGACTGTGTGGGGGTGACTGCTTCACGGTTGTCATCGCCGGTGGTTTGTGGAGGGAGCGAGCCAGGAAGTTGGGTCGAGGGCCCTCACTCGCTGATACGTAGCAGGCGGCGCTACCCCGCAGACACCTTGTGCGGGGGTCGCCACTTCGGCGCCGGCCTGGCGCGCTCCACCAGGGCATACTGTTGTTTCGTCGCCTGGTTCTACTGAAAGAGATTTGTTAACGTTGTTTCCGACTCATCCACCCGTAGCGTTTGCCCGCATTACGATTATAGAGTTCTGTCTGGCCTCATCGAGCAGTTTTTACTACATTAAAACTGGTCAGGTGTGTTTTACAATAATTTATTATAGAGTGTCTCATACAAAACGCTGTACTTAAAGGATGCCATAATGGAGGGAGGTTTTGGGAAACAAACCGTTTATATCGACCGAAGTGTATCACTTCAAAATGTCGTGTATTTAGTGTTATATTCAGTAATATTTTACTGCTTAAATGTATGCCAACATTTCTTATTTCGTGTTAACACGCTAATAAACTGGTCAGTACCGAATTTAAAACAAGCACCGGAAGAAACTGCGCTCGCATGGCTGTCTATCCATTTGACAGTGCCGGTTGTCACTTTAAATATGATTTTAAAAAGGTTAAAACATTGTTTGTAATGTTCATAACAGATTGTCTTTGCACCTAATCCGTTTCTCGTCACATCTGTGCAGTCGTTTTAAGATTGTTTGAAACACATACACATGAACGTCCAGGGACCACCAACTCCTTGTTAGTTGTATATAGACTGCGTTCTACAGCTGGAATTTATGTAAACGTTCGTGACTTGTGTTTTCAAATTGAAGGAGAAAGCCTTTCTTTATTCACTCCGTCGCAAACGCTCTAATGGATATCAATATTTACCTCACTCTTGCCGGTACGTGTGAAAGAGGAACAGGTTGTAAGGAACTTGGTTTTAACAACCGGGGATGCTCAGTACTAAAATTATGACGATTTTGCATCTTAATATCTGAAGGAAGGAAGAGGGTAATGTTAATAGCATAGTCCACCAGGAAAGTTAGTTATAATAGTATTTTGAGCATGTTTAGTTAGGGGATAGTGCGAAGGCCTCTTTAAGGTAGGGGAGTAAATTACAAGGAACACTGCATCTGGCTGCAACATCGTGATGCACACAGTACCAATATTTTCAGGAATGAACTATGAATTTTTCATATGAAATAAGAATGCATATATTTTGTAACACTAAAATACTTTGCTACAATATATTTATTTACATTAAAATCAATTGACTAGAGTATTTTTACAACTGAAAAAACTGTATCAGTTATTAAAAATAATTTTTATCATTAGTACTAATATTTTTTTTACATACAGCCACAATAATGATTATGATTGCCCATCTTAACGGGTTTCTTGCAAAATGTACTTTCTAAAGTATCCATAATAGAAATACGTATAATTTTTTATTTAAAAATAAACTCATATTAACTGGCTTTTTAAACTTCCAAATAAGTAAATTATAGCAAAATATTTTATAATTTTACAAAATGCTTCTTTTATATGCATTATGAACAGTATTTTTTATGGCAATTTTGCTAGTGTGTTAACTACTTTTTTCAGGCCATGGATCTTGAACTTCCATTTACCACTTACCATTAAATGTAAAATGTCCTTCTAACAAGGACCACCTGTCTTGACTGCTATTCATTAAAATTAACAAAATTTAAGAATAATAATTGAAGAACTAATTAAAATGTATTATCCGAAACAATTTGTATAGATTACTTTTATATATATATATATATATATATATATTAGACATATATATAGTAGAGACATATATATGTATATTGTAGAGACGTGTATATATATTGTAGAGACGTTATGTATATTTTAGAGACGTTATATAAGCAAATTAATAAAGTACCGTTACGTTATTATATTATATTATATGATACAAAGGAGAACTGTAAATAATTGTACACGACATTCAACAGAATTAAATGTACAGAATTCCCAAGATTTACACCTGGGCATATCCCAAAAGTTTCTACGACCACGTAGAATCTACCCACGGACCACAGTTTGAGAATCATAGTTCTCAGCAGTTCTGCGTGTTATACAGTAAGGCGCAGTGCTCCATTGGAAAATATATCTCTCCCAGTCCACCGCGTGTGAGTACAGTTCTGCAGGTGCATTGGAATTCGCATACTGCCGTCACACCATCCTTTCTCACGAGGATTGTACACGACACCGCATTACAATCAGATTGTGTGGTGGTCGGTTTCTGTGACGCGAGCCGCGGAGTATCCGACCGCTGCATGGAAACACTTCGCAAGTTGGTCTCACAGGTTCTCGAGTAACCGCGAAGCAGCCAGAGTCCACGAGGCTAGTTCTCTGGTACCCGTGTGTTGACACGCCATAGTCTTCTCCTTACAACAGGAGCGCGAGGTCGCTGCGGCAGATGCTGTGTCCCGCTCGAGATCACGAGGAGGCGACCGCTGACCGCGAACCGCAGTCCTTGAACGAAGGACGTACTACCATGGCCGCCCACCTCCGCCCGAGCTGTGTGGGTCGCGCCTCGCCAGGGGAGTGCGGGTTACGGATGCCCATCGATCCCCGATATTTTCCGAACATCCATGTTTAATGGTTTTTACATCGATGGCTAAGTACCGAGGATTGTCGGACATCGATGTTTAATAGTCGATGTTAAAAAAGGACATCGAAATTTGAGAACGGCATAAGTATGTTAATGATGAGATTAAAATATGTTGTTGTAGTCCCTGTCTTGTCTTAAAATTACGTTCTTCTTGACTACGGTGGCGTACGCATTTATTCACTTATCTATTTTAGTTACAATATTTTCTTGCTGAGCAATATTTCAATATTTCGTCTTTTTGTGTTGNTACCGAGGATTGTCGGACATCGATGTTTAATAGTCGATGTTAAAAAAGGACATCGAAATTTGAGAACGGCATAAGCATGTTAATGATGAGATTAAAATATGTTGTTGTAGTCCCTGTCTTGTCTTAAAATTACGTTCTTCTTGACTACGGTGGCGTATGCATTTATTCATTTATTCACTTATCTATTTTAGTTACAATATTTTCTTGCTGAGCAATATTTCAATATTTCGTCTTTTTGTGTTGNCATTTATTCACTTATCTATTTTAGTTACAATATTTTCTTGCTGAGCAATATTTCAATATTTCGTCTTTTTGTGTTGGTGACACTGTCGAGAATGTCATCAGTTTTCTGAACTTGGTTTTAGAGCTCTAATCTTCAATGATATTTTGCAAGCATCCTTTTATTGTTTTATTTAGTGTTTGCGTGCTGTACGGAATTATTATAATTCAGTTTGTGCATTCGAACAATTATGTGTTAATAACGTTTTTTTCACGATGTTTGTTTTGAAAATAAAAACATGCCTCCGAAAAGTAATTGGCGGAATCATTTTTTCGTCACTGTGGCAAAAATATCAAAACTAGCGGAAACACGAAAAAACCTACTTTTTTTTANTGGCGGAATCATTTTTTCGTCACTGTGGCAAAAATATCAAAACTAGCGGAAACACGAAAAAACCTACTTTTTTTTTAAAATGCCGATGCCTACCGATGTTTTGATACAAAGAAAAAACATAGATGTTTCCCTTTCGACACCTTTGATATCATATATATATATATGTTTTTCTTTCGATGGCCATCCCTAGTGCGGGTAGCGATGTTTCCAGCGCGCCTAGTAGCAGCCGCNATATATATATGTTTTTCTTTCGATGGCCATCCCTAGTGCGGGTAGCGATGTTTCCAGCGCGCCTAGTAGCAGCCGCCTTCTGGTGAGAGCGACGACCCGCGAACGTCACCCCGAGACAAGATTTCTGGTGGTCGCAGAGATGAGTTTACGTGATGAGCGGGTTGCTAACTTCCCAGTTCGAGCAAGAGACGAACCCGTGCTTCATAGCAAAGTTGAGAGGAACCTCTTCGTGTTGTTAATTGCCTGTGAGGTAGAAATGTTGAGAATATTTATTCTCGGGAAGATTGCAGTGGGACATGCGAACTTATAACCCGATTGATGTTTTTAGGTGTTACACTAATTTTCGATATGGGATTTAAACCCAATTTTTTTATTTGCTGATATGATCACTGAAAAAAAAAATTCGAAAACGTTTTTTAATCCTTTAGGTATTTATCATTTGATTATTATTGTTTATAACTTACTTCACTTAAAATTGCCACGTTAAAGCATTTTGCCTTACATTTAACCGTTTTATGCATATTATTTTTATATTGATATTACATTAATTTTAACATGATTGTACTATACTGTTCATTGTTTAGAGGTTAGGTATATCCGCACTGCGAAGCAAGGAAAAGGGTGAAAGGACTAATTGTATTTCAGGAATATTTCTTCTTAGAGGTTTACGTGTGCTAGAAAAAGCAGAAACCAGTGTGGGGACTAAAACCGATGTATTATCAGAAGGAAATTAAACTGAATAAGACTGGGTCACCGCGAAGTGCTCCAAAGGATGCATTTACTTGTACGTAAAATGCGAGTGCTGTTTTATTCGACAGAAATATTGACGCCAAATAATTGTGTACTTCCGTGACTCTTATAAGATTCCAACAAGTATTGTCCATGGGTTGAAGTTTATGGGTAAACAATTCATATGTTACTTCGTGGACTGAAAAGTAATTCTATACGTATGACAAACCGAGTTAACCCAGTAACCTGACACCTAAAAGGTATTTGTTGCCAGGCCGGTCCTACGGAAACGTCGTGTTTGAGTATGACATCATTCCCACTTCCCGTTTTCCGGGCCGTGGGTGTCCAGTAGATTCGTTCCAGGAAAGATATTCGTGCTTTTTCCCCCCCNTCCCACTTCCCGTTTTCCGGGCCGTGGGTGTCCAGTAGATTCGTTCCAGGAAAGATATTCGTGCTTTTTCCCCCCCTGTTAGAAGTTTTGTGTCATTTTCCACTCCGCGTAACACTTTTGTGAGTTAAAATAATATTTTACCATTAGACAGTTAATTAACGCCCGAAAACACTTCACAATTCTCTTCAAGTATAGCTCAAAATATTTTTCATCTACTTTTACTGATACGTAAATTTATCAACTGCTTTCTGTAATAGTTTCATATTCCAACAATTTCTCATAACGACAGAAAAAATATTCTTGATCATCATTACCATTAAAATAAAATTATATAATAAACTCGCTTTCATTGGGTATCCACCTGTCCGTATCTTGTAGTCAAATAAATTTCCAGTAGAGAACATTCAGTACGATTTCGTACTTGAGTGCGGGTATAACATACCTTTTGATCGTTGAGGTTACATCTGTTTTTAGCGTGCGTTGCAAAACCAGTGACAAAATATTTTTTATCTAGAGCAAGCAGTTTTTACTGTAGAAACTTCTAATCTGGATAATTGATACGTTTCCGAAGGCTATAAACGTTACCGTTATAGTATTTATTGTTGCCTGACGCAGAAAACTTTTTGTTCTATCGTATCTAGATTGTGCATGCACAAATGAATGTTGTGTCTCTTAAGCATACTGTGGTTGTTTACATTGATATTTGATTTAATTCTCGAAAGTCGATGTGACGCTTTAGAAATTTCTAGCTGTTCGCTATAAATAAACGTTTTCACACGAAGAGGACTAACAGGCGTATTTGGGTCACTCTAAGACATTATTCGTAAAATTACCATATCAATGTANAAGACATTATTCGTAAAATTACCATATCAATGTATACAATTAGTAAGAAAGTGCGAATGGTAAACTATTTTCCCATACATCCATGGTAACGTTCCTACATTCGCTCACGAAACAGTCAAATGCGTAGGGAAATCCCCAAAATTGTACAGTGCTACAATTTCTCTCAAAGTCAGTGGGTTAAACCAAGTCCGTTAAGGGATGGAGGTCTTGATTATATAAAACAGTTGATTATAATTTCCTAATTTTATTAACGACTACAAACTAAATTCTCTCGACTCAACATCTCACAAAAAATTTGGCAAAATTTACTGTTTACAATTAATGACTTCCATAAATACAATTTATTACCTCAAAGAAATTAACATAATTAAATAATTAACAATCAGCCCCAATAGACAGTGTATCAAAACATATTATATTATTTTACAAATTATATGTCCATATTTGACAGTTCCCATATCTTCAATAAAGTCCGTATCACATGTTTAGGTCAGGGTGGAGTTAATTCAGGTCCAGGGTGTTCAGTCGTTACAACTAAAGTTCTCCGAGCGCCGTCATAGACAGTAGCCTCCACTCGTCGGGTTTCACGCCGTCCCGTACATTCACACCACAAACACCCCGCTAGATTTCAGCACTCAGCTAAAATGCTGCTACCAAGACTCCCCGACAGTCCAGCTGTGGCTTGTATTTACAGGGCCATAAACCATNAACGCCCGAAAACACTTCACAATTCTCTTCAAGTATAGCTCAAAATATTTTTCATCTACTTTTACTGATACGTAAATTTATCAACTGCTTTCTGTAATAGTTTCATATTCCAACAATTTCTCATAACGACAGAAAAAATATTCTTGATCATCATTACCATTAAAATAAAATTATATAATAAACTCGCTTTCATTGGGTATCCACCTGTCCGTATCNATTCTTGATCATCATTACCATTAAAATAAAATTATATAATAAACTCGCTTTCATTGGGTATCCACCTGTCCGTATCTTGTAGTCAAATAAATTTCCAGTAGAGAACATTCAGTACGATTTCGTATTTGAGTGCGGGTATAACATACCTTTTGATCGTTGAGGTTACATCTGTTTTTAGCGTACGTTGCAAAACCAGTGACAAAATATTTTTTATCTAGAGCAAGCAGTTTTTACTGTAGAAACTTCTAATCTGGATAATTGATACGTTTCCGAAGGCTATAAACGTTACCGTTATAGTATGTATTGTTGCCTGACGCAGAAAACTTTTTGTTCTATCGTATCTAGATTGTGCATGCACAAATGAATGTTGTGTCTCTNTATTGTTGCCTGACGCAGAAAACTTTTTGTTCTATCGTATCTAGATTGTGCATGCACAAATGAATGTTGTGTCTCTTAAGCATACTGTGGTTGTTTACATTGATATTTGATTTAATTCTCGAAAGTCGATGTGACGCTTTAGAAATTTCTAGCTGTTCGCTATAAATAAACGTTTTCACACGAAGAGGACTAACAGGCGTATTTGGGTCACTCTANTAGAAATTTCTAGCTGTTCGCTATAAATAAACGTTTTCACACGAAGAGGACTAACAGGCGTATTTGGGTCACTCTTAAGACATTATTCGTAAAATTACCATATCAATGTATACAATTAGTAAGAAAGTGCGAATGGTAAACTATTTTCCCATACATCCATGGCAACGTTCCTACATTCGCTCACGAAACAGTCAAATGCGTAGGGAAATCCCCAAAATTGTACAGTGCTACAATTTCTCTCAAAGTCAGTGGGTTAAACCAAGTCCGTTAAGGGATGGAGGTCTTGATTGTATAAAACAGTTGATTATAATTTCCTAATTTTATTAAAGACTACAAACTAAATTCTCTCGACTCAACATCTCACAAAAAATTTGGCAACATTTACTGTTTACAATTAATGACTTCCATAAATACAATTTATTACCTCAAAGAAATTAACATAATTAAATAATTAACAATCAGCCCCAATAGACAGTGTATCAAAACATATTATATTATTTTACAAATTATATGGCCATATTTGACAGTTCCCATATATTCAATAAAGTCCGTATCACATGTTATCCAGTCCCACCTCAATTAAGTCCAGGTCCCACAAGTCAGCAATGTTCTAAAGTTCTCCGAGCGCCGTCATAGACAGTAGCCTCCACTCGTCGGGTTTCACGCCGTCCCGTACATTCACACCACAAACACCCCGCTCGATTTCCGCACTCAGCTAAAATGCTGCTACCAAGACTCCCCGACAGTCCAGCTGTGGCTTGTATTTACAGGGCCATAAACCATCACCCAGAAATTTATCCAAATCCCGCGTTACGCCGGGGGTCCTGATTCCCAGAATATTATTTTGCATCCTCTACACTTATCGGCTTCTCCAGCAAGGGGGGTGGGTCTGTGACGCCAACTTCGTTCCCGCTCAGTCATTCTCCAATCAGCCCGTAGCTGTGGGGGTGCGAGCGGGTCATAACGGGAGCTCGCGGCCGGTGCGAGCTGCAGTGCGTAACAAAAGTAACGACTCTCAACATTCCCATATTTGCATTCTGACATGTGGTATTATTTCCATACTATGTATAGGTTAAAAACTTCCATTACAATTTCGGAAGTTTACCAGAATTTTTTTTACAGTAACTGTAGCTTTCCTGAGCAATCGTTCTTCAAATGACCGACCGTAACATAGAAAGCAGCAGCTTGGGTGTCCTTCAAAAGTAGACTAATTTTTGGGCCGAAGGTAGGTCGTAAACAGTTTCTGTTGACAGGCGGCGTAAACGCGACGTTGCGGACTCGGGATGGTTGTCGATGCTGCTGACCGCGAACCACGAGACAGGCGGCGCCACAGTAAGCGTTCGTGGAAACGTGGCGTTACGGTTACAGGAATGTTCTTCCGGCGTGTTTTACGTCACTGGGTTATCCGCAGAACCGCTGGAGAAGGTCGGTATGACTAAACGCATTTTGCTTGTTTCGAGTCTTTAAGGGACACTGGAAAAGCGCGAAAAATTGTTGAGCCAACATATATTCGATAAGATTCTAGCTAGTTCAATAATTTTTATGACTGGCTGATCAATTGTTAACTCAGTTGTACGGAGCGGCGCCGGAATAAAAGGGCGAGGGAAATATGATATTCTCATGTGCAAAATACTGGTAGTGAACCCGCCAGGAATCGAACCCGGCTGGTCTTGGTGGGAGGCGATTAGTCACCATCGCGGCCTCAACCAAACATGTTCGTGAAAATAAAAATGAATACTACATTTTTATCTGCAATTAAAATAGCCTTTACTGTCTTGGACTACGTANAGGAATCGAACCTGGCAGGTCTTGGTGGGAGGCGATTAGTCACCATCGCGGCCTCAACCAAACATGTTCGTGAAAATAAAAATGAATACTACATTTTTAGCTGCAATTAAAATAGCCTTTACTGTCTTGGACTACGTAGGTTTTAATTAATTTAAGCGAATTTGCAGTCAAGTGTAATACAGTAGTAGGCGTGTTAACTTCACATGAAAGAGATGATAATATTATGATTATTCTGAATTTACAGATACACTGTAATGTTTGGAGAAGGAGGGGTGGGGGCGTAATTAGGAGTGGGCGTAATTACCTGAATTATGACATTGGTTTTACCGAAAACCTTTCTTTCAGAGGTAGATGCGTGGACTAGTCATTCCTTTATCTCTGACGTGGCCGTGAATATATTGAGCTAAGCTTTGAATGCGTCGTGGTTTTGAAAACGGGCACGGGTAGATGCCGCAGCCGCTTCCTTCCTTCCAGACAGAGCATCCAGAGGAGCTGCAGGCAGGCCTGTGGGGCGACAATGAGATGCAAGGCGTGTGTCGGCACGCAGCTAGAGAGGATTGGCCCCGTGGCGACCTGTGAACCCGGCTGTATCAGGGCCAGTTGACCCCGTGACCCCCGAGGGCGCGTGTGCGACATGTGGAACAGTCGAGCTGGCTGCCTGCAATCACGCTCTTCCTAGGCACCAGTCTCTGTCTGGATCGTGGTGGCAGTGCGCTGCTATTCCCTGTTCATCGTTAATTGAGCATTTTCGAAATCAACCTTAGAAAATTGTCACTGCCTCTACCTGCATGTATTTTAACGGGTACGCTGGCACGTGCCCCATCAACGTCGGCAACGATGATAAGAATGTACTTACGTTGAATTACATATGTTACGTTAACATTTGTGAACACTGTAATAACTTCCTGTTTTTTTAATGCATATACCGAGCGGGATGGCGCAGTGGTTAACTCTTGGATTCTCATTCGGAAGTGCGTTCGATTCCCGGTCCGGCCATCCTGATTTCTGTTTTCCATGGTTTCCCGAAATCATTTCAGGCAAATGCTGGGGTGGTTCCTTGATGCATGCCATGACCGATTCCTGCCTTGTTCATTCTTCTCTGAGCAACTTGCTCCGCCTCTAATATCCTCGCTGTCGGCGAGATGTTAAGCCTTACCTACCCTAAAGCAATATTTTGTTATTAAAGTGACGTGCATTTACACTTTCATCCATGTTAGTGTCAGCACTGATATTGTATTTTCAACCCCTCCCATCTTTAGCGAAGAATACTGACTAAAGTGCAAATGTTGATATTCATTCTCGAGTAGTTCCCACCATGTTGTGAGTCCTTACACTTACGGCCTGTGACTAACCCAAAAACGGTAGGGTATCCGTCTGGTTAGGTTGGTTGAGCTGCATTAAAAATATACGCACGTGTCGATTAGGGTATTGTAAGCCACGCAAATGTGAACACAGCAGTGCATCTACCATATACGATAGGCGTTTAACGTACATGGATATTTTCGAGAAATGGCCTGAAATACTTGTGTCGTCATCGCTCCTTCTGTGTCGATGGAAGCCGAGGAACTTTACCTGGCGACGTTCAACAGACTTGAAATGTGGCTTTGCTTGATGTACTAGGGGCAGTGGGGAAAGGCAAGGGTAGTGCATCTATCAAATGCCTAACTGCCCAAGTTTGAATCCCGACTGTATACTATTGCATTAATGTAAGCATGCTCTTGCTAACATGTATTAGGGGTTTCCGAAGTTTTCTGCGTGTTGGTACGTTTTGCTGGTATTGATAGTCTTGGTTATAAAGACAGGGGCACCATTTACAAATTGATCGAGTTTTAAGGTGTTAATAGTGAACATACAATTTTACGTGACTAGTGAAAACAAGTACGCATGATAGAAATAGTTTTGATCTTTCGTAGCTAGCTGGACGTAGTAAACACGGTGTCGGTGTAGACAGCCGACCTTGAGGCTTGTTCCATGTGACACCCGGGTCTCGGACCATCACTACACAACATTATGCTTCTACAGAAGATTGTTCGTCCTTGACGAATCCCAGTGTGCTATCCCCTACCTCCCCGACATGCCCCGCGCNTGATTTCTGTTTTCCATGGTTTCCCGAAATCATTTCAGGCAAATGCTGGGGTGGTTCCTTGATGCATGCCATGACCGATTCCTGCCTTGTTCATTCTTCTCTGAGCAACTTGCTCCGCCTCTAATATCCTCGCTGTCGACGAGATGTTAAGCCTTACCTACCCTAAAGCAATATTTTGTTATTAAAGTGACGTGCATTTACACTTTCATCCATGTTAGTGTCAGCACTGATATTGTATTTTCAACCCCTCCCATCTTTAGAGAAGAATTCTGACTAAAGTGCAAATGTTGATATTCATTCTCGAGTAGTTCCCACCATGTTGTGAGTCCTTACACTTACGGCCTGTGACTAACCCAAAAACTGTAGGGTATCCGTCTGGTTAGGTTGGTTGAGCTGCATTAAAAATATACGCACGTGTCGATTAGGGTATTGTAAGCCACGCAAATGTGAACACAGCAGTGCATCTACCATATACGATAGGCGTTTAACGTACATGGATATTTTCGAGAAATGGCCTGAAATACTTGTGTCGTCATCGCTCCTTCTGTGTCGATGGAAGCCGAGGAACTTTACCTGGCGACGTTCAACAGACTTGAAATGTGGCTTTGCTTGATGTGCTAGGGACAGTGGGGAAAGGCAAGGGTAGTGCTACTATCAAATGCCTAACTGCCCAAGTTTGAATCTCGACTGTATACTATTGCATTAATGTAAGCATGCTCTTGCTAACATGTATTAGGGGTTTCCGAAGTTTTCTGCGTGTTGGTACGTTTTGCTGGTATTGATAGTCTTGGTTATAAAGACAGGGGCACCATTTACAAATTGATCGAGTTTTAAGGTGTTAATAGTGAACATACAATTTTAAGTGACTAGTGAAAACAAGTACGCATGATAGAAATAGTTTTGATCTTTCGTAACTAGCTGGACGTAGTAAACACGGTGTCGGTGTAGACAGCCGACCTTGAGGCTTGTTCCATGTGACACCCGGGTCTCGGACCATCACTACACAACAGTATGCTTCTACAGAAGATTGTTCGTCCTTGACGAATCCCAGTGTGCTATCCCCTACCTCCCCGACATGCCCCGCGCNTATGCTTCTACAGAAGATTGTTCGTCCTTGACGAATCCCAGTGTGCTATCCCCTACCTCCCCGACATGCCCCGCGCCGGGGTATCGGCGCAAACTGGCATTGTCCTGGGTAGATCCAGAACCGCCCTTCCTTGCTCGCCTTTCAGAAAGGACATTCATTCTTCTGGCTGGAACTCTCCCCGCTTCTACCACACCTTCCATGTCCTTCGTCAATCTCTCCCCCCTGCACAGACCCGCCTGTCTCGGACCGATTCGATACGCGTCCCTCGAGGGAATGCTTGGCTCCAGCTTTCTCTTTTCGTTACGGGTGCGCACCAAGTTTACGACTTCCTTGTAAATTGAGTCGAAGGAAGAAATCCTTGACAGCCGGGCTTCACACTTTTTGTTGGCTGTCCTCGAGAATATCTGTGTGGGTGGAAAAGTACTATCTTTAAAGAGTCGGTAAGCTCGTTTAGTTTTTTGAAAACTGTCCAGCATCGGGGTTTTTACATAGTATGGAAGACCACATTAAGGTCTGTAAAAACCTTTACACAATATCACACGCTACGTATCCTTTCTTATTAATTTTTCTCAGACGAGTGTTAATGACTATAGAAACCACAATTATTNAATATCACACGCTACGTATCCTTTCTTATTAATTTTTCTCAGACGAGTGTTAATGACTATAGAAACCACAATTATTTCGAAAAGTTAACTGAATCATGTACGCGTTTTCTTTTCCGGCTATGCTCAATTTTTTGGCATGCGGTTCCATCACGTTCTTGAGTGATTTATTGTGCTGTTAGGGTGCATCTGGAATCCTTGAGGTTTTTTTTTTGCGTGAGGCCCAGTATCATTGGAACGCCGAGGACGATGCTGGATGTCATATTATCCACGACAATCGTCTCTCAGCGCAAGGAACTGAACCAAGTGATGATTTCTTTGTNAATATCACACGCTACGTATCCTTTCTTATTAATTTTTCTCAGACGAGTGTTAATGACTATAGAAACCACAATTATCTCGAAAAGTTAACTGCATCATGTACGCGTTTTCTTTTCCGGCTATGCTCAATTTTTTGGCATGCGGTTCCATCACGTTCTTGAGTGATTTATTGTGCTGTTAGGGTGCATCTGGAATCCTTGAGGTTTTTTTTTTGCGTGAGGCCCAGTATCATTGGAACGCAAAGAACGATGCTGGATGTCATATTATCCACGACAATCGTCTCTCAGCGCAAGGAACTGAACCAAGTGATGATTTCTTTGTTTCGCATACTTGTAATGCGAGTGGCGTACTGGAAAGTTGCGTTTTTTTTTTTTGCTGTGTTAGAGGACCCAAAAATATAGTTATTAATCTGCGTGTCTTGAAAGTTTCGTCCTTATGTGTTGTAAGGTGTAATAATTCTCGTAAGAAAACATACAGGCAATAGTTTCAATAGTTCCTTGAAAAAAATACTCGCCTATGCGTGGCAATGTAATTCCAGCGTCAGATTTGGCAGGTGCCGTGGTGTGTTGGCCGTCGGTATCCCCGCCGAGGGTCAGAAATGCAACTAGTACCTGAAGTGAGGCGCGTGTGATACTTTCTTGCGGCGTCAATGCGCGCGTGACGACACCCTCCGCCTGTCGGAATGAGACTCTTACAAAGGAAATAGAAGGCACGCGCCCAGCACACACGACCTAACAGGAACTGTGTCGCCTGAAACAATAGGCGGGGACTGATGGCGCTTCGTTATCGCCGTGTGACGGTCTCGTACATGTTTGTGTTGCTGGCCCGCCGTGGAGGATTCTGGGAACACATCCGCCGTCTTCCGATCGTCCGTATGGCCTGGCTCGTGGGGCCGGCCACTGGCCATTCAAGTGCCCTATACATAAAGCTAGACTTGTTCAACTATATTTGCCTTGTTTATTTTTTAAAGACAATATAGAAAAATTAAAAACAGCAATCTTTAGATTGCAATTTTTTGCCAACGAGAAAATGCTTTACCACAGAGGGTCTTTTGGCGTTATATATTGCGCAGAAATATATGCAAAACAGATAGTGCCGTAATTAACTTAAAAAATTGAACTAAATACTAAGACTAAACTAACAATAATTTGCAGAACTAAAGTACAACTTCTAACGACGTTGCACAAAATATGAAGTAATAATCAAATTTAAGGACAATTTCACCATTTCCAACCACTTAAATTTACGTACATGTATGGTCAGTTTTTAGCTGTAAGATCATCTAAACCTAAAAAAGATTATTATTTTTTTACACTCTACCGCAGTAGCTCTAAAGCTCTGGTAATGTCGCTGTGAGCTAACAGGGTCACATTCCCCTCCGTGTTTGACCTGGTTGTGATAAGGAGATTGTGTAAAGTTTAAGGAATGAGGTGAGAGGTCATAAAAATTCTTGACAAAGGAGCACGCAGCGCCACCTCCTCTGTTGACGCATCTTTAAAACTTTTTGAAGTACGACCGTCACGCCTTTGACTTGAAATTTACGCAGATTTATCGAGTGACAGTCCTATGGTTACGTAGATCTCAACACTAAAACCAAGTCGGTATTTCGAGCAGCGGTTTCAAATGCACATACACCTGAAGTAAATTGAAATTCTTTCGGATTTCATTATTACTCCATAATTTAGAAATTCTGTTTTAGCGCACATTGTTCCTCGTACTGTTCTCGCAAAACTCGCTGGCCATTAATATTTTAGGTCCTAAATTACATCTTCGATTAACCATCACGTTAGTGTAAGTTGCCTGGTCACTGAATTATAAAAGGTAACTTCGATTAATTAAGAAAGCAGTAGAAGGGATTTTACGACTTACTATTTTATTTTCTTACAGCAAGTTTTCAAAATTTATCAGAAGTATTTACATAATTAAACACGCTAATGTCCAGATCAAAGCAAAGCAATTATGTCCTGTTAATTTTATGACAGTTTTTCTTATACATAATTTACTTGAATTTTTAAATCTGAAAAAATTTTACTACTAAACTCAGCGATTACTATGGTTAGACGACCTGGGAAAATTCCGTAGTGCTGGGGAAAACTTGGGTCTGGGATTGTGACTCTTGCGTACTGCAAGAGTTATAAAAAAGTATTGCTTATTTTTCAGGTGAAAGTAATGCCAATGTTACTTAGCATCCATAGTGATTTAGACACTTTTTTGGTCTGAATGTCGTCTCCGTCCAGTGAAATGTCGATATGGCAAGAATGTATCTGGACGCCGGAGTCAATAGTTAAATCAGTTATTCACAGTCGCCGTGGATTGCGATAGTGAATGGAGACAAATTATGAAACGTGGAAGAGTTGTGAAAACCTCACGGTAACCTCACAAAAAATCCTATATGTTTTTAACAGTTCTTCGAAACGTGGAATGTATATTAACACCTGAAATAACTGACCGCCCGAACTAGTTTATTGATGTAGGGGAAAAAAAAACTCTTAAAACAAAATGAACTGTACTAATTCAGGATTTATACGAGAGCACGAGACTCGTCAGTCCTGTTCCTTCAGTATACGATGCATTTGCATATGCGATTTTTACAAAACAGGGCTATGCTGGCACATTAAAAACTTCGAAGCAGCCTGACACCTGGCTTTCGCCCTGCTCTCTCTCACTTAGAATAAAATCGGAGTATGTTGCGTGTGCATTTATGTACAGGATAGGTATTCGAATTGTTGCAGAATATCTTCATTACTAAACGCGTAACTTGGTTGTTGTTATCCATTCTAAAAAAAATGGGTGTAAGACAGCTTGAAAGTAACGAGGTTTCAGAACAAGCTAGTATTACCGTGATTGGTAATGAGTAACTAAAGTTTCTTACTCCAAGAGTGAAAGGAAGTTTCTTTCGTCAGTTGTTTTCCAATTTAGCAGCTCTGCAAGGCAAGGTCAAGACTTGTTGATGTCCGTTTTCAAGGTAAGACGGGAATTTTCTTCCAGAGGCACAAACTATGAAAACGCAGACAAACGTAGTTACGCGACATGCAGGCGGCAGACGCGTAGTTCCCACTGCCGGCATAAGTTTTTCATTTTTCAGTAGGAGCGTGAGGGGGTTGTTTTCAGACGAAAAATATGACCCAACTGTCACAGATAAATTTAATCCGAAATTTTTTCCCTTTTAGATATAATTTAGAGGTAGTTAGTTTTGTTTAGTTATATATTTCATTAACTTGTTTACCGGGTACTAAGAAACGTACATTTATGGTAAGTTATGTCGTTAAATTTGGAGTTAAAAAATGCTGCTTCTTAAGTGTAAAAATTTAGCATTACCTGTTCAGATGCCAGAAGTATATATCTAAGTAAAACGTCTCGACTCTCACACAGCAAGTCTCCAAAAATAATTATCCATTCAAAGAAGGAAATAATTGAAACTGCCTCCTGCTTTCCGAAGCCACATTTGTTACTTCTGTCAGAGTAACTGTGATTCAGAACTGTTCGGACTGATCCTGTGCAGGGACCTAAGTAATGGGAACTGGATTCTGTAAGTAGTTTTATGAACTGGAGTAAATAAAACAGTGGGGTATCAAAGTAGTTTCTGTTTTACAATTTAATGTATTAAGCCATCTCGTACATTTTTTTGTCTTGCATTGAAGTTTACTCAACTTTATCGNGTCTGGGATTGTGACTCTTGCGTACTGCAAGAGTTATAAAAAAGTATTGCTTATTTTTCAGGTGAAAGTAATGCCGGTGTTACTTAGCATCCATAGTGATTTAGACACTTTTTTGGTCTGAATGTCGTCTCCGTCCAGTGAAATGTCGATATGGCAAGAATGTATCTGGACGCCGGAGTCAATAGTTAAATCAGTTATTCACAGTCGCCGTGGATTGCGATAGTGAATTGAGACAAATTATGAAACGTGGAAGAGTTGTGAAAACCTCACGGTAACCTCACAAAAAATTCTATATGTTTTTAACAGTTCTTCGAAACGTGGAATGTATATTAACACCTGAAATAACTGACCGCCCGAACTAGTTTATTGATGTAGGGGAAAAAAAAACTCTTAAAACAAAATGAACTGTACTAATTCAGGATTTATACGAGAGCACGAGACTCGTCAGTCCTGTTCCTTCAGTATACGATGCATTTGCATATGCGATTTTTACAAAACAGGGCTATGCTGGCACATTAAAAACTTCGAAGCAGCCTGACACCTGGCTTTCGCCCTGCTCTCTCTCACTTAGAATAAAATCGGAGTATGTTGCGTGTGCATTTATGTACAGGATAGGTATTCGAATTGTTGCAGAATATCTTCATTACTAAACGCGTAACTTGGTTGTTGTTATCCATTCTAAAAAAAATGGGTGTAAGACAGCTTGAATGTAACGAGGTTTCAGAACAAGCTAGTATTACCGTGATTGGTAATGAGTAACTAAAGTTTCTTACTCCAAGAGTGAAAGGAAGTTTCTTTCGTCAGTTGTTTTCCAATTTAGCAGCTCTGCAAGGCAAGGTCAAGACTTGTTGATGTCCGTTTTCAAGGCAAGACGAGAATTTTCTTCCAGAGGCAGAAACTATGAAAACGCAGACATGCAGGCGGCAAACGCGTAGTTCCCACTGCCGGCATAAGTTTTTCATTTTTCAGTAGGAGCGTGAGGGGGTTGTTTTCAGACGAAAAATATGACCCAACTGTCACAGATAAATTTAATCCGAAATTTTTTCCCTTTTAGATATAATTTAGAGGTAGTTAGTTTTGTTTAGTTATATATTTCATTAACTTGTTTACCGGGTACTAAGAAACGTACATTTATGGTAAGTTATGTCGTTAAATTTGGAGTTAAAAAATGCTGCTTCTTAAGTGTAAAAATTTAGCAACACCTGCTCAGATGCCAGAAGTATATATCTAAGTAAAACGTCTCGACTCCCACACAGCAAGTCTCCAAAAATAATTATCCATTTAAAGAAGGAAATAATTGAAACTGCCTCCTGCTTTCCGAAGCCACATTTGTTACTTCTGTCAGAGTAACTGTGATTCAGAACTGTTCGGACTGATCCTGTGCAGGGACCTAAGTAATGGGAACTGGATTCTGTAAGTAGTTTTATGAACTGGAGTAAATAAAACAGTGGGGTATCAAAGTAGTGTCTGTTTTACAATTTAATGTATTAAGCCATCTCGTACATTTTTTTGTCTTGCATTGAAGTTTACTCAACTTTATCGACACCTATTTAAAGTTATTATAGTGCGTTGCGTATGTAGCAGCTTTCAGACTGTTTTGTAGAACCGTGGCAGTTGTCATTTCCATATTTAATACGACGTTAAAAAAAAGTGTAAGGTTTAATTTTACAGTTTCAATTAAAATGTCCAGTTAATCTTGGCGAAGGGGGTAATTGTAGTCCACTACTGGAAAATAACGAGTTACTTACTTAACAAGTCAGTAGACAGCACCGAGTGTGGCCAGATTTCAACAAGGAGGAATAGGAATAGTTTCTCAACCAGTGGAATTACCCGAAGTAGAAACTCGGCTGTTACAGCAAGTATCGCGACTAACCAAATGCATTAAGTTAATGACATATTTCGGAAGTCAGTCAGGCGTGAACAGAACGGCACGGAGCTTTCGTTTATTATTACGGCGTGGAGAAATCATGGAGCTGTGGCGTCTGGCGGGCCGAGAAAGAACCTATTACACGGGCGATGCGCACTCGGAAATACGAGGCGGCGGCATTACGCGGTCCCAATTTGGGCGACAATGATTATAGTGTAACTGGTTGTCCAGTTGCCTCACGTGTGAGGGCTGACAGCACTCGGCCGGAATGTGCGCCCCCCGAGGCCTCGTGCGGGCCAGGGGTGTCCGTCGTGCGGCGCGCCACGCATACAGCTGCGTGCCAACGTGCCAGTCAGTAAGCTGCGGTCACTGGGCGACTGTATCAGGGTGGTTGTCCAGCGCATCATTGCCTGCGCCCTACTGTACGACATGTCAAGTTCTTCATAAAAAAAAAGTAGCACACCACCAACATTGTCAGAAAAGTATGTAAGATTTCTGTTGCATACCTATGAAAAAATTCCCATATTTTGTAGTAATGCAAAATGTTTTGCTAGAATTCGCTTAATTAAAAATTTAAAAATATAATGCATATTGTAAATAAAAATTTAAGTTAAATTCCACCCTGGATCTGCCTCATGCAAACTAGGCTTAAGTAAGTCTACACCAAAGCGACAACGCATCGTATCTGTGCGCACGGAANCGATTTCTGTTGCATACCTATGAAAAAATTCACATATTTTGTAGTAATGCAAAATGTTTTGCTAGAATTCGCTTAATTAAAAATTTAAAAATATAATGCATATTGTAAATAAAAATTTAAGTTAAATTCCACTCTGGATCTGCCTCATGCAAACTAGGCTTAAGTAAGTCTACACCAAAGCGACAACGCATCGTATCTGTGCGCACGGAATTTAATATTTTCCATAATAACAATTTATTATTAGGTATTACCAACACACCTCTTCTCTATCCGTTTTTGTTCACATTCATTATAAATTAAATACTATTTTGAGATAAAATATTGGTATGAGACTTTATGTAAACAGAAGAATGAAAACTCTTGCGAAACGTAACATGTTGAGGAACCAAACAACCCACACCCCCACCATATGCGGACTACTGCGAATAGACTAGTCCTTTCACGTTTACTTCCAACTTTTCTTAAGCCCTGCTAAAGTTCCACTTCCTTGACATTCCTCCGCCTCATGCAAAGCTCAACCAAGTCTAGACAAATACACCAAAGGGCAACACCTATTTTGTCACTGTTTTTATTAATATTAATTTAAAACGAAATATTATACTGTATACATATACAAGTTAAGTTAAAACCAAAATAATGTACTTTTATTTCAACACATTTATAACAAAATTGTGATACATGCCATATTTAGGAATCAACTAAGCACGTCTTATAAGGGGCGATTTTTCAAACGTTTAATTCAAAAAAGTGTGAAGATACTGCGAATAGACTATAGCAGAAATGTTTGTGCGTCCCTCGCGAGGCGTCTAATGAGGGGGTGGGGGATGAGTTGAGGCGTTTTTCCGGATAATCAGGCGTTGCCTCAGGTCCCTACCCTGCCGTGATTACAAGGCGTCACTTTGCTCGGCAGAAGTCGTCGGCCCACACCACCACATCAAAAAACTGTAATGGCAGTTGTCTGTTTACAGGGGCAAGGAGGTTATTAATATATTCCCTCTCGCGGTCCGCACGAACTACTTGCGCGGGCCTAAACAAACACCTCCGCGCACGGAACACGGCTGGCTGACTGGCTTGCCCTTCCGTAAGGGCGTGTTGGGTGGGGGTGGGGATAGAGTCCCTCTCCCTCCTCTCTTCTGGTGCCATCTCCTCCATCGGATCATGGCTCGTGTTATTACGGCCAATTGCGCGCCACTTGAGCCCTATTTATATGCGGAGGGAGGGGATGGCGCGCGGGGAACAAATATGTGGCTGTTTGCCGGACACGTAGCTCTGTGCAGGGCCGGGCCGCACCGGGAAGACGCCCCGTGCCCGCGGGAATGCCGCCGATACGTAGTCCTCGCCTGATCGCACCTGGGGCGTCGATGGTGTAGTGGTTATACCACTCGCCTCCCACCTGTCGAACCGAATTCGATTCCCGGCGGGGTCGTTCCCGGATTTTCTCACGTGGGAATCGTGCTGGACGATGCCGCTGTTCGACGGGTTTTTCGGGGATCTCCGTTTCCCCCGCCCTTTCATTCCGGCGCTGCTCCATTCTCACTTTACTTTACCCTCATCGGCTCTCAAGACTTCGACGTTAAGAGCCGCCCACATCTCTTCACTCACTGCAGGGAGACTGACGCCAAAGGGTAATTCCTCTGCACCCCCCCTCCCCTTACAAGACTACAAGATCTAAAAAAAAAAAAAAAAATGTACCAGTTAAAAAACTTGTAGGTTGAACTTATGACATCTATCCAATTCAGTTCGATGATGTATGTGCAACACGCATTGTCGGACTGAGCTACAGCGCGTTGTCCTCGATGACCATGATCACTAATGCGCTCCGTCTGTGTAGCAATGATGCCGGACCGCCCAAGTTTTGAGCCTAACTCCCGGCATAACTCAGACTTTTGAGCGTATCGTTTCTCAGGTGGTTCGTAGCCAACTCAATTAGGGAGGTTCAGTTGTTTTGAGCATTAAAATAAACTCCTGCTTTTAAATTTACCGATGAAAATGTATTACTTACTGTTATAGCTCGAATAGAAAGTAGTTATTAGTAAGCAAAGATTTTGTGCAAATTCAAATATGCCTACTGGTATGTTTTAACTGCCATCAGGAGTGTGACTTCAGTAGTGTAAATATATTCTTTTGTGTAGACACGACGGTAGGCAAGAGTAAATTTACCATGGTCATCGGATGCGTTTACTCTATGCCACGCGTTTCTTGCAGCTGTTTCACATCTCCGGGCGTGAGCTGTAGAAAGGGATATGAAATCTTCTCATATCTCTCACCTCCCATATAACACAACTGTGGCCTTGCAATGCCTGCGTGTAATGGCTGCCTGTGCATACTGGAGCTAAGCTGCAAACCTTTGGAGAAGAGGGGGAGGGGGGGGCATAATGCCATAAGATGAGTCGTCGTGATTCTATTAGTATCACTGAAGACTCCAGGATGCACTCATAGGTTGATAAGTGAGGGGAAAAAAATCCGAGTAATGTGTAAAACTGCGTGGTAGTAAGCACATAATACGTGACGCGGCCATGCGAAGGCCAAAGCGACGAGAGACCTGTTGGTCACAGCGGGCCGGGGCACGGTGAATTCTACGTACGTCACAGGCATATCGTGACAGCATACAGACGCTGACTAACGTATATATACTCTTTATATATGTCTGAGGAATCTCTTTTGATAATTCGCCAAGGATCTACTTGAAGGTGGTATGCGGACATTAAATAAGCGAGCCTAGCGAACAGTTTATACAAGACCAAAGCGATCCAACTTGTCTGCGATTCCAGCAGAATAGGAACGTGACTTAAACAAAAAACTGAAGTTTGTTCATCCTCTGCCCAACGAAATTGACTTTCGAGGTCGGTCTTGCCCAACGAACCAAAAAAGAACTGAAAACATTTAAATTTCAAGACGTAATTGTATCTCGTCTAAAGTACTGTATCGAATTGTTATTGGATAAGCGCACGGAATCCAAAATATTGTCAACCCGAATAGTGATGTGCATGCACTGGGGACTTTTCGAGACGTTGAACAACCGTCCTGCACGTATGCAGTGACATAGCGAAGTTGGGCGATGTTAGCAGGGGAATCAACTTGCAGCCAGCATGGGTTGTGGTCTTATCTGGATGGGATTTTGTGTGCAGTGGGGCCACGTCTCCGCGAGGTGACGTTATTTGCCCGCCATCAGATTAAACAAAAAGTATGTGGGGGGGGGGAGGGTTAGAAGCCAAAGCAACCACGCGCCCTGGCAAGACGCCACATGCTCTTTTTTCCCCTCCCAAGCAGACAGAATCAAATATTTGTCAGGATTTACAAGGAGAGGGTTCCCGCGTCACACGGCGTGGAAGTAGTGCCTCGTGAAGGTTCAAGGTTAGCTGTTGGGAGGGAGGGACGCCGGTGTCGCCCCCAGATTAAGGAGGAGCGGTTGGTGGGAGTGTGCTGTGGTGAAGTCCATCACGGTGTGGGAGTGATGGTGCGGGGGAGAGGCTGNAGGGTGTAATTGCCTCCAAAACACGCACATTATCTCCGTGGTTTGTTTGACGTGGATTACGTTCCCAGTTTGCGGAGGACCGCGGATGGGACGGGAACGTTCCTGGCGGTTTTAGTGGCATCTGGGAGAAGAGTGGTTCATGTACGTGCTTGCTGCTGTACCACGAGTCGTCTTTGTCGCTTAACCCGTCACGGTGAAAACCACGCAAGGGTTAATGCTGGAAGAATTCAGTAAACAATAATTAACTGAAAATTTTTGCACGTGAAATATTGTGTGATCTATTCCAAATGTGTCATCCATTAAGACATTGAAAATCATGCGTATAAATTCATGTCGCTGTAGTTGACTAATGTCATATCAAACAATATCAGACATATTGCTGGAGTTTTGCCATATTTGTGTTACTATGTACGCTGTATATTCAATATCGCGCGACCTAGCTTCAACACGTAACATGAGCGTTTAAGGTTCGGTGTCATCCACAATATCGGATTCTTTCATTTTCTGCTGATTTAATATTTGGTTAAGTAAAATTGTTTGAAATGCCGCTACAGAAGTTCAGCTATATGCCTGCCTCTACAGTACAAATATAAATACATTCGTTCCTTTTTACATCTACGAAATAACACAAATACAAAAACAAGTACAAACGTATTAAACAACTCGTAAAATGTATTTTTTTTGTAGTCATAAATTCTGAATAACTACTCTAAAACTGAAATTATGATACAAAACGGAGAATGTCTACGTTGTTGAGCATTAAGGGGATTCTTGGTTCTTCTAGCTTGTTTATAATAAAAAAAAAAGAGAATTTACAAAGTACTGCCTATACCGAACTAACTATTGACCTTACACTGCAGTGCAGGGAAGACAAGAGAACAACAAACTCATAATTACGTCAAAACTTAAATTCTGCCAAATTCGGAAAAATTAATATTGTGACACATACGAGTTAGTAGTTTAGTCGTAATGTTTTGTTCTGTACGCTTGAACAACTAAGTCGATGGTCGGAGTTCAGTTAACGGGTGATTCACTGTTTAATTTCCGTGTGTAAGAGTTTATTTGTTTGCAGATTGTGCCTTATGTGCGCTGCGCCAACGCCTTTCCACGTACACACGCTACGCCCGGTATCTAATCTGCGGACTTGCGCAAATACGCGTGGAACATGTCAGGTCCACTGGCGGCAAATGGTAGCCCCGCCCTTCACGTACACTGTCGCTTGCAACTCTTCCGCGGTACTTCGCAGCCTCTTTTCTGTTCTGTTTCAGTCTGGACGTGAATTTTTGTGTTTACTTGATTGCATTTCGTAATTAATTCAGCAGTTAGGTTACGTGCATATGTACTTCAGAGACCTAGTTCTTCTTTTAAATTATTCAGTACCGTACGCCTGGAGTGATATATGTGCATGTGTGTGTGCACACACATACATAGTGTACGTGCATAAGATAGTCATGCAGTAGTCACAAAACATGANATATGTGCATGTGTGTGTGCACACACATACATAGTGTACGTGCATAAGATAGTCATGCAGTAGTCACAAAACATGAACGTCTACAGAGGCGAAATGGTGTGCAGACAATACGTATATCAATGTCAGGGGAATATTCGACTGGAGTGAAGAGATTTTGGCGGCTCTTAACAGCGAGGTCTTGAAAGCCAATGATGGTGATTGAGGTGAGTATGGAGTGGCGCCGGAATGAAAGGGCGGCGGAAACGGGCGATCTCCGAGAAAACCCGCCGCCCAACGGCATCGTCCGGCTTTATTCCCACACGCAAAAATCCGGTGACCCTGCGGGGTATTGAACCTGGTTCGCCCAGCGGGNCTAACCGCTCAGCCGGAGGTGGCTCGTAACTTGCAAATGCACCACTCAGCCCGGGGAGAATCCACATGTGTAGTTACAAGTAGTTATTATTTTTTTATGGCGCCTGACATGCTCTTTTTGATAGCGAAGAGCATCATACTACTTTTCCCCTTTATATTCCACTGTTCTGTCAGTGGATGGATGTACCGTCGCGTGTACAGCGGAAGATTGGTTCCTGTGCCAGTGTTCTTCGCCCTAACTTCAGTTGGAAATCGCGCCACAATTGTCAAATGTTGAAGTTGCCCAATATGCCAACTATTCTAGCTATTTGTAAATATTCGCCATTTGTAAATACATTTGTCAATATACAAGTACGGTCGTTGAGAGAAATGTGGAGCTAGGAATCATGGTAAGAATGTCACTTGATGTGTGCCTTGCAATCAATTTAAGAAAATAAAATCAATTTCGCTTTGTAGTAAAAATAACGCGTGCGAGGCATGGTTTTTGTTATGAAATACTCGAACATCGTAAATAGCCTCGTTGAATTTGCAAGTAACCCAATTGACGATATGAACCAATTAACTTTTTTCCCCCATATTGCTCGAAACCCGAAGTAAAACAAATGACCATAAATCGCGCAGTCCTGCATAACCCTGGGTTGCGTACATTCTTGCACAAAAATAATGTTTTGCGGGCCTGCTTTGAGGTACGGATGTGTAGGTAACTCTGGCGTAATCACACGTGTGCGGGAAAGCGGGAGAGAAGTAGTGCGTGCAAGTCTTGACTTGCGCGCAGGTGTGCTGTGAGCAAGTCCGTGGTTTGGCTGGCCTTCGGGCAGTAACCCCCTCCCCTCTTTTTTTTCAATCCTAATTAGCCACCTTCTACTTTATCCCTTTTTTTATTTCTATCCCCCCCCCCCCTCGACAAATTATTGTCCTCCAGCCGTGGAAGAGACCATGCGTATGTGACCGTGGAAAATGATTAACAATTTATATTACACCTGCTAGGTGGTCAACCTCCAGCGACTGGCAATCTTACCTTGACCTATGGAAGTCAGTTCCCTCCTCTCTACATTCTGCCCAGTGTACGAAGGCTAAGGTTGGTATTTATAGTCATTTTTGCGATGGAGATGCGCGTCAACTTCGGTACGCATCTTGTTTTGGCAGGAAAACGAGATTCTTAAACGAATAGCGAGTTGTTTGCGTGTTGGTTACAGTTGCGAGAACTCTCAAAGTTACGAGAGGTCTTGACCTACTTCAATCGACTCTCATCCCGTTAACCTCTCCTTGCACTTGTAAGAAAAAAAACTTATATCAAATACCGATGGATTATGCACGATTATATTTGTCTGTTACTCGCTCGTCTTATCATAGTTTGATGCAGCATAAGTATTATTTTTAATAGCTACCGATGTTTTAAAAAATTTGGCGGAATTAGGAATATAATTAGTATCATACATATTTTTATGCTTATGAGTAGGTTTTTTTTCTACGAAAGAACATTTACACGAATTCCATGGAACTATATGTAAAATCTCAAATTGATTTTCGTTGTTTGTGCTGCTAATAAAGTGTTTTGGAGGAAAATAATTTAAGTTCCCCCCTAGTGTTAGAGTTGCGAAGAGTATAATATTAATTTTTTTCTGAATCAGGATTTGTACATCTAAATTTCAAAAGCTTGATTTTTGCTTCATTATATTTTCGATGTTTCCTATTACTATTCATATTTTTAATTATTGCTGTTTGTTGTATGTTGTGGTGGTTTTTTTAATTTTAAATTATCAGTTTTATAATTTTACGTCACAAATAGAGTAAATAATGCCTCATCAGAATATATAGTACAAATTGCCAAGTATTTCATATTTCATAAGCACATCGTATGTTTCATTTTCCGTTAGTACCGACTTTAGTATCATACATATTAATTTACCAATTTTTTTAACAACGCATGTGCTCTTCGGCGATTTCATTTCAGTTAAAACCTTGTTGCTAACTGCCGATATCTGGAAACGTGTTTTGCATTTTTAGACTCGCACACAGGGCTGAGAAAATCATCGGACTATCAAATGCCTCACAAAAGAGGGACTCACCCTAAGTATTTTTGAAATAAATTGCAATACCTCAATCATAGGTTTCAACTCGCTGCCATTTCTAACTTTAAATGAAATAGTTTAGAGCGAGCACTCATTTTTGCGTTTGAAAATGTTATTTTAAACAATTTTTGAAAGGAGGGGATTTTAATGTAATGTGATGTAATGTAAAATCTCTCGTTTGATTGATGGCTTCGAAGACTACCTGCTGTACTAGACTGTAGACAGCTGCATATTTACGTTCGCGAAGCAATCGAAATATAAATATATTGGTGTATTTTCCAAAGAAGACATTTTTTAGTATGTAAAGTATTTTATTTTCAAAAACGCTTTGCGTCAGTCGATTAGGATATTGGACGTAAGTACTTTACAATGTAAAGTTACAACATTGCATTGCAGCATGTGTTCATGGATTTTCAATTATTTATGTTTTTGTACCATTTTAAAATTTTACCGTGTGTTACGTATTACACAGCTTTAAAAATTACTGTTATATTTTTTAATTTCAATATTTAGCTACGTTTAAATATAAATGAGAAAATTAATTAATCCTTTTTCAATAACACAATTCGCAGTCTTGCAACCTCAGATTTATTTGCCTCATCAGATTCTCATTCTTTATTACTCTCTTAACTACCTTGCTTTAGGTCTGTAAGCTGTGCTGAAAAGATCAGAAAGGGAGATGGTGGGGTCTTAACACGCCACACTTTATTGGTTCACCCAGGATTGAAACCTGGGTCGCAGAGAAAATAAATGTCGATTTTTGGCGGTAACTGATAAATCTAAGATAATGTCACAATACTTGAGGATACGGATGTGAAACAGCCAACTATATCGCGAACCTCGCTGCACACGCCAGAAAAATGGCGACACTAGCCAGCAACGTTTAGGAACGGCGTTCTCCAGCAGCGGCTAGTAACACGGCAGACGACAGCGCAGCCAATAAGGAAGCTTTCACATCACACAGTTGCCAATCAGACACAAAACCCGTCTCCAGAGCCTCGTGGTGTACGTCCACATCAAAAGAACCACCACACCATTTCGTGTGTGTACTTGTCTACAGAAAATACACTAGAGACAAATACTGGGCAGCTGTATATGATCAGCAGTGGCAATTGTGCGAAAAAACCTAGTGACGAAAGGTGTTACTATTACTGTATTTTCAGAAATATTAAAACATTTATAACAATTAACATTTGTTAGCAAATATTCCCCACTTTAAAAATATTTTACATATTATGAATTAATTTTTGTGGTTTAATCTTTGAATGGTTAAGTAAACTTTTCAGAAAGAAAAGGAAATTCTTCTTCTCATCCGCCATGTTGGTATTGTACCATAGCCCACTCCGCCGCTGAAGTTACATTATTGGCTCAAGATTCCCGCGAGGCGTTCCAGACGTACTGCTGGCCAATGGCAAATGTCGGTCAAATGCACTGTAACTTGGAATTCAGTCTGCCGGTGAATTATAACCCGAATTATGCAGGTCTCTAAACTTAGGTGCTGCTATCTGCTGGTTGTAGGTGGCAATGCTGCTACGTTTTCGCAGAAACCTTAAGACGCACCGAGGGCCCTCGCTGAGAGGGCAGCGGCAGCGGCGTGGCCTTGAAAGGGCTTGCAGCACGGGCCTTTCCTTGGCTTCCACGTTGGCGGGTTTCACTGNCTCTGCACCTGGCGTCGCCCGCCGCTTCCTCGCTGTCTTCCTGCGGCGGCGTCCGCGCACCTTACAACCCACCACGTGTGTGAGCGCCTCGGCCGCCGTGCCCCCACCTCCTCACTAATTCTTCCTCTTCATGCACTGCCTTTTCTTTCGAATCGGTACCCAGCGGGATGGCATAGTGGTGACTTATTGGACTCGCATTCGGGAGGACCCGGATTCGATTCGCGATCCGGCATTCCTGATTTCGGTTTTACATGGTTTCCTGAAATCACGCTGGGATGGATCCTTAACAAAGGCCACGGCCGATTCCTTCCAATTCTTTCCCCAACACCTCTTCCCTGAACAACTTGCTCCGTCTATTATGACCTCGTCGACGAGACTTACACCTATCTATCTTTATAATTCGTTATGCACAAGTGGAACATCTATGTAGAGTATCTTCCAATGGATAACTGCGCCTTACTAAACAACATGCAGATTTAATTAAAAAATAGTACACACGCTTTCAAAATCGTATGAAAAATACGATTTACGTTACAAATTGTAGAAGAAAGCATATACTTTGTAACTAAAACTACTTTGCTATAATCTACTTATTTTAATGTTTTATTAAAAATTAAGTAAAAACTGTTGGTTTTTAATAATTGACTTCACGTATAGCCATTTTACTTACCATTTTTTGTGTCTGATTTATAAGAGACTGAGTGAAGAGATTTGGGTGGCTTCTAACATCGAAGTCGTGAGAGCTGATGAGGGTGAAGCGAAGTGAGTATCGAGCATCGCCGGAATGAAAAAAAAGGGGGGAGGGCGGGAGATCCCCGAGAAAACCCGACGACCGAAGGCAAAGCATGCTTGTAAAGCTTCCAAAACTGAAATACGCGTAAATTTTAACTTAAGTTATTTTTTAAGATTAAATTTAAAATCATTTAAATAAGTAAATTATAGCAAAACATTTCATATTTTTGTATAATATATACTTTCGTATGCAGCTTAATTCGTAGGGGCCTACTTTTTGACTATTTTGGTGCTGCCTGTACTAATTTTTAATGCATTTTTACATGCATAATCAGGTACAGTGCTCCAAAATGGAATAAATATATTTCTACCTTGAGAAAACTGCTCAAAGAAGCAGGTACGGGGAAGGAATCGGTCATGACTATAGTAAGGAACCATTACAGGATTCACCTGGAATTATTTCAGGAACCCCCGGAAAAGCGAAATCAGGATGGCCGGGTCGGGTTCGAAACCAGATCTTCCTGAATGTGAGGAGTCGGAAGGTTTACCACCGCGCCGCGCCACCTCGTTAGGTGAATATCAAATAAAAAAATTACATTGGTGTGTGTGCGATGCACAGTAACTACTGCTCTACAGTTCACAATCAAAATTGAGTTCAGCATTAATTTATTACGCCTTTATTTTCTGTTAAGGCAGCATTCGTCTTCTTTATCACTGTACACATACATACATACATTTAAAAAAAGAACTACATTTCTCAACTAATCGGTGATGTGGTGTGACACTGCGCTAATAGTCAGTGGATGATACTATTAATGAGTACTCACATATCGTGTATGTCATCAGTGATTAATTATTCAATATGGCATGACGGTAGTGTTAAGACAGGAATTACAAGGTTAATAGATCAAGTTAACAACATATCACCCTAAAGCCAGACTAATGAGAATGATTGCAGTGAAACAAAAGTCCTGAGCATTCTACTTTAGATGGTTTCTCAGCATATAGGATGACATGATAATATTAAATAAAGATTCAAAGGAAAAGCCGTAATGTACAAAGTGATCTAATGAAAAATGATCACAACGTCGTGTTCAGTTGAAAAATATTAGGTTGTGCAAATTAATTTTAAAACGATTGTGTAGGTAACAATTTGTTTTATTTTTCTGCAGGCGTTAACTAATACCATACGAGGTGTATCTTTGAGATGTTATTATAGAACCTGCACTTTAAAATTGTAGTAACTGAAGCACTCTGTTTAATAATATTCGCATCAATTTGTTAACACCTCATTACATTACTAGGCAAGTTCGCCTCCAGAATATTGTATTTCCTATGGCATTTGCTCAGGTTTTCGTTCCGGAGTTTTTTATTTCGTTCTGTTCTGTGCCTCTGTGTATAATTTTCCTAATGGAATTCAAAACACCCAAATCTATCTTCATCGCGCGTAAGAATGTAGAGAGGCTTTTTTTTTTTCAGCGCTGGAAAATTTTAAATTGAGGAAGCACATGGTTCAGAAAAGAGTCAACTACCGATCATACTTTGAAGAGACGGCTGGAAATTGGCAGCAAAACCGAAAACGTATTCTCATTTCCTCTCTATAAAATAGTTCAGTTCTAATGATCAAAATTTCACTATCTAGATTTTTTCATTCATTCATGTTATATTGATACAAAATTTTTGTGCTGTAGCACGTCGTTTAACTTTGTTTTGATTAGATTGCTATAGCTGCACAATTTATTGAGGATCTAAATAATGTCACTGTTTTGGCGGGGGACTANGGGGAGAGGGGGGGGGGGCAATTTGCCTCTGTAGCTTCCTTTTCCTGCGTCCTTGGATGCATCAGAAGAAAATATTGGGAAAATTAACGTCGCGTACGACTGAACAAGCATAAGAGCTTTTATAAGTCTCTACTGTCGCACGCTGGAGAAATAAAACGCGCTCTAAAAGACCCGTCGGTGTGATTCCTTAACATTCTGAAAAGAAATACGGCGACGAAGTATTTGATGAGGCTTTCTGTGTAAAGTTTATGGTAGTTGGCTTGGCCACTGAAGTCAGAGGGAAGCAGTCATTATCTTTTTTAAAGCCCTGATCAGTTATCCCGGGACACAAGAAGACACTCACTTCCAGCTGACTCACGGCCCAGAACAACAGAAGAGTCGCTAGAGTGTGATGCCTGCGGCGAAACACAAGAATGCTTCTTTTAGAGCGGTCCGTCTGTGGCTGCACTGGGACGCCAAGGAACTGGTTTACGTCCCACCTCTGGCCTGCAGTTTAAACCGTTTTAAACGACGCTGTAATTTATAGATGGCGAATGCGTGTACTATCTCCAGCATAAATTACAACAAGGCCCTAACAGTTAAAGTGATCGTAAGAAACCGCGCGATTCCTTTCTATTTAGTATACCTTCATGGAAAACATGCGCAGACGTGCAGATTTGTATGAAGTGCAGCCCCTTGAAGTCTGTTCACGGTTAGCTGAGCATTTCTGAAAGCCCTTCCTAAGATATACTTCTCTGCTAGTTTTGTATCCTTCCATCACTTGTAAAATTAGCATTGCCACTGGCCGTCTCACTTTCCTCGCGCGCCAATCAAGTGTAATGAGGAAATCTGTGAATTTATTAAGTATGCATATATGTTGACAATACTGGCAATAATTACTATTTGTGTAAACTATACAGAAAATATTTCAAATAAATTCATTGGACACAAATCTTGAAGTTACACTTTGGGAATACTTTTCGTATTTAGCTACCAACTTAACTAGGAACAATGCGAGCCAGAGTGTATTAAAACAGACGCTGTTAGGGTAGTAATTTTTTTTTTTTCGTCGGTTGATTTTAAAAGTGCTTAGTTTACCGTAAAAGTAGAAAGCGTACGTGGCGAAAGGAAAGTAAAACAACCCGGCGAAGTGGCGTTGGCAGGTTTGGACGGCTCCTAAAAATGTCGTCTTGAGAACCGATGAGTGTGAAGCGAGGTGAGTATGGAGCGGCGCCAAATTTCACGGGGGTATGGGAAACGGGATATCCCCGAGAAAACCCGCCGACCAGCGGCATCCTCCAGTACGATTCACACATGGAACGCAATACTTTGGTATTTAGGTTTTCCAAAAATTGCAATACTTAACAAGCTATCAGAAAAATTTTTCTTATATTAGTTATCCTTAAACGTACAAACTTATAAAGTGGCTCTGGATAGACATGATCTGTAATTCCAGGGCGGTGTTAACCCACATCATAATCTGGGCACACTCCTGCTAACAAGGTGGAATTTCATCTTAATCTTTGTTTGGGCAGTGGAAATTAAGCATTCGTCCTTTAGAAAGTGGGCGACAGTTTACCTGCGGCATAAACTAGAAAGAATATCCTGATTGTAAACTGTCAGTTATATCACATCCCAGGAAAATACTTACAATAATAAGTTCTTCAAAGACAGAAGTTAGAAATAGTTCCTTCTGGCACTCCTGGCGGGGATGAGCTGGCGGCCATCTTGGACAGCGTCACGTGGCCATTTTCTCCTCCCCCCTCGGAAATTCTATTTTCCCCTCAAAAATGGCAAAAATCGCTAGAACTAACATAGAATTTTCCCCAATTTCCTTCCTAAAAATTGTGCAAAATACATTTTTTTTTAAAAACATTTTCACTGTTTTTGCACCAATGTTCGCCGAAGACTACACAATGTGGCTAAATGACTCCTTTTTGGGGAATGAGGAATGGAGAGGTTACCCTGACATTCACACTCTACCATTCCATGCCAGCACCACCCATCTTGTCTGAAAAATCGAGATCATTGCCCCATCATGCAATTTCTCTCATCATGCTCTGTCATTCCACCTTGGTTTTCTCATATTGCTTGTTGTCTTCATTCGCATGGCGTCCTGGCGGGGGCGAGTCTTATGCTCTTGTCATTTCAGATGCGCAACACAGAGCGAGGCCTGCCCACACACGCTAGCCTAGAGTCGCACCACATGCATGCGTTAAGAACACCCTAAGCCCATTTATATGTATTATAGTTGATGCAATTTCCCAACCGTTTAAGATACAGCTACCAAATTCATAACATAGGCATCACCTCCGAAAACAAAAAGGGCCACAATGTCAAGTATGCCCTAAGTCAACTTTAAGAAAAGTTGGCTGTTATTTCCGAACTGTTTAAGATATAGTCACCAAATTCATAAAATAGGTATCACCCCCGATGGCGAAAAGGACAGCAGGATCAAGTGCACCTTAGGCCTTCGTATAAGGATAGTTTACTGCCATTTCCCACCCACAGAAGCCATAGTCCCCAAATGCATCTCATGGGCCTCACCTCCGATGACAAATAAGGTGGTAGGTACAAGTACACCTTAAGCCCTCTCATGAGCATAGTTGCCCGACGTTTCTCACCCACCGAAGCTACGACCACCAAATTCATATCACATTCATCACTTCCGACTGCTATCAAGGAGATAAGGACAAGTGGGCATTAAGCCCTGTTACAAGCATAGTTGGTCAGCATTCCCTAGTCTTTGGAATTCATGAACATGTAACAACCGTCCACGCATGTAAAGAAAATAAAATGTATACAAACAGGCGCATCACAAATTAACAGTTGTATGTAGGATTGTAGGGTCTAAAATAGAACACAAATGCATAGACCTGCACACATTCATCAATCACCCACCGCCGCCCTTGTCTGCTACCGCAGGTGTCTACCAACTCAGATCACCCTCAGGGACAGCTAGCCTCCATTCGCCTATCGACATCCAGGCTGTATATATAAATGTGAAAATATGTACACAAATAAAATTCAACATGGGTAACAGAGAACAAATAATTATATGCAAAAAGCAAGATATATACCTATGTGCTGCGTGCATGATGTACATAGTCGTAGGTAACGAACGATCAAATACATACATGGTAAAATAAAGGAACACCATCAGTCTGACACAAGGACCGGCAGCATGAGTCATCGCTAGCATGGGTAACCATTAACAACCAACCATATAATGAAAAATAAAGGAGTATACAATTATACCGATAACAAGCCATACATATTCGTGGGTTACATTAAAACACATATGTGTAATATAAATAAACACAGTCAGCTTAATGCGAGGGTCGGTGAACCCGAGTGTAAGAGATATGAAACCATCCTGTACATGAAAAATCAGTCACATTAGAAACAATAAAGGACTGGAATATACGCAAGTACATCATAAGCATGTCACAACGAGTCGCAATATATTGAGCCACGATTGAGCCACAGCTCATAATAGTGATATCAGTGTTGCTTTCACATCAACATGAGAAAAAACGATTGATCACAAGGACCAACCCCAAAAATGAGTACAATATGTCAAGTACGATACAAATTACGCGACTTGTTAAGACTGATTCTTTGCTTGACACAAAACAACATACAAATTAAAACATTAGTCACGCAAATGAGGCGTCACTGTTATGTACCAATACAAACGGATATAAAAAATAAAAATTAATAAGCAATCAGCAACCATTGTATATTGTGCGAGTATCGAGTGCTCCAGCTCCACTCCTGATTCCTCATTCCTCTAAAAGAAGTCACTTAACTACATTGTGGGGTCATCGGCCAAAATTGTGCTAAAGTCGGCCGCATTGTGCAAAAAAATTTGTTGTGAATAATTTTGCTGGTTTGGAGGGAAATTCGGGAAATTTTGAGGCAAATTCTGGCGATTTTAGCGGTTTTTTAAGGGAAAAAAATAAATTTTAAGAGAAAATGGCCACGTGACGTCATCAAGATGGCCGCCAACTTGTTCCCACCAGGCCGCCAGGTGTGCCAGAAGAAACTATTTCTAACTACTGCAAAACAATTGCAAGTATCACAATAATTCAAATATTTTTTTATGCGTGGCCAATTTATGCTACTATGTTAACTGTGTTATTTCCGAACCAAGCGTTGTCATTGTTCGCTTCTTGGTCTGTAATTACTGACCCTCCGCGACTGAAGTAAACTGTGAGGCCCTGCCGTGGTGTTGGCGGCTTTCTAGGGACCACAGAAAAATACAGGAGCGAAACTGTGACATACGCGCACTCCAACCACACACGTAACCAAACTGGCCTCACTGGCCAGCAAAATTAGGGAATTATGTCTGCCAGTCAGCGCCTCACGGTAGTCGCATGTTTAATCCGTCATTCGGCTCCTCTGTGGTGAGAGTTTTAACCCTTAACTGGTATTGTTGATTAGTCGCGTAACTTGAATGGTATGGGTCAGAATGATCCTGGCGGTTTGTGTTTTTTTTTTGCAACTCTGTCTCATAAATAAGATCCAAAATATATTTTGCAGTTATACATTTAACCTGAAACATGGAAAATGGACAAAACAACGATGCGATCTATAAGGAGTTAACTTCACACCATACCAGTCAAGGGGGTTAACTTCTGGTTATCTTGTCTTTCAAAGTTTCTCTCAGTTAAAACTGAAATGTGGGTAAACGTCATAACGTATTTCTAATAATTTTTTTTCGTGACATTTCAATTGTTTTGACATGTATTCTCGCTTACTGTACACAATTTTGAGATTTGTTAAAAAAAAAATTTTAATTGAAAATTTATTTTGGTAGTTTAATTTTATTTTTAAGAAAGCGTTTTCCTCCTCAATAATATTTTTTACAGGCGCGCGGAAAAGGATGTCGCATGCTAGAAAATTTAGAAGGAATTTAGACTCTTGAACGCTCTGGTATTACGGCGTATTGCGGTATGACTGGCACCAATGTTGCCTGGGCCTTAGTGGCCATGCTTACTAAGCCGTTAAGGTCATGATGATAGTTCGCGTCAATCCTCTCGTATGAGTAACTGTGTCGGGGAGGGGGACCTGGCTGTGTCAGCTTTCTGTGCTTAATCGTGGGGGTAAATACTCTACAGACAACTTAAAATAGTGTTAACGAAACTGGAGGTTGCGAATGTGGAGACCCAGGCGCGGCGGGGCGTAACCCTAGCCCGAGGGCGACTTGGCGGCGCCGTCGTCATTGCGCGCGCACAATGGCGGCGGCTGTGCTTTGTTTTATAGCCCTCCGCCGAAACAAGGCGAGCCGAGGTAAGGACATCGCCATCACATGTCCATTATCGACGTATCTTTATTTGCAAGCTCCGGGTGCGGGACAAAAGGCGGCATTATTCTAGGCAGGCCGGCGGAGAGAGTAGCGTTTCGCGGCCGAACAATCCTGTCTTCGTGGAAGGCAGCATACCTGGGGCCCCGTGCTCAACTCGCACTCCTCAAAGGACCCCATTGTGGACGCTGGGTGCAAGAGCGGCACCACTGCTGCAGGTACAGTCGCGTCGCTACCTTCTTCATCGTGTCGTAACAGGTGCAGCTATAAACACACTCTGTCACACATTAATTTATCACGTTTTATATTTCACCTTATCACCTTGAGTATTTCACCACGCAATTTTTTTGGTATGCGCTGTATTTGTAATCAGCATTTTTCTTGCAACCAGTGGACAACTTGCTGCGTGCTCAGTGATATAGGCTGTTCACGGTAAACGGAGTACTTTCCAAAGCCCTGCTAAAGATCTTCTTGTATCCATATTGCGTATTCTTCCACCATATGTAAAACTTACAACACTGCTATGGGCTCCGATCACGTTGTTCATGCGTCGGTCAAGTGAAAATGTAAAATTATTAGTCAATTAAACATTTATAAAGTTTTTTGTCACTCTTACACTTTATGCATTGAAAACACAGAAAGTAAAATTTATAATTTCAGTGTTTACAAATGTTTACCTAGCACCTTAAACCAAATTCAACGTCAGTGAATGTAACTACTTTCCCTCCGCCGTTACCAACTTTAATGGGCGCAGTGACTTTTTTCGAAGATTGCTGTCAAAAGTGCTTAATTAACCGTGAACAGCCATTATTGCCATTAACCATTCTCGTCAAGAGAGGCGTAGAAAATTCCACAAATCAGATTATCCACAACACAAAGAGACTCGAAGTATTTATTTAGTATTGATGCCTTAATGTGTGTAGCACCGAATCCCGTGGCGATGCGATGGTTTCCATGCCTTCTAACCATATCGATTTCGATGCTGTGGGTATACACATACTATGAAGTATCGATACAAAAATCGGTGGTCATTAGGCCTTTTCGCAAAAGTAGAAATTGTTATGTTGGCAGCAATACGAGTATGTTATTTCCCACCCGTTCGTATATACTGAATGTATTGCACGAGATGATATAATGTACTGTACGTTGCTGCTCATCATTGCATGGTTTTTTAAACCTCCGGTCACGTTTATGTGCAATATTCTTAATGATCTTACACAAAATGAAATAGTCACACTTCTGGTGGCTTTAGCGATTCTTCGTGTTTTGCAGGTGTTTAAACGGGTTGGCTGTAAAAATGTGCTCACACTTTGCGTAAATATTAGTTTGTGGGTGTATTGTAAGGTTTTTGCATATTTCAAAGTGCTTTCATTCCAGTAAATCTAAAGTTTTCGCGGTTTCGTTTATGCAGTTGAGCTAGAGAACAGCCCATGACTGCTACAAAAGTGGACATGCACAAACTGGAAACGCAAGTGCGATGGTTAAGTGTAAGAAAAGGTAGGCTGCCTTAACGTGGCCATGAAAAGACTTGAATGAATAAGTGAGTGAATGAGTGAGTGAAGAGATTTGGGCGACTCTTAACATTGATGTCTTGAGAGTGGACGGTGAAGTGAGGCAAGAATGGAGCAGCGCCGGAATTAAAGTGCGGGGGAAACGGGAGGTCTCCGAGAAAACTTGCCTACCAGCGACATCGCCCGGCACGATTCCCACTTATGAAAATCCGGGAGTGGTCCGGCCGGGGATTGAACCAGGTTCGCCTTGGTGGGAGGCGAGCAGTCTAACTGCTCAGCCACCGCGGCCCCTATAAATAAGTAAATCCGAATGTCTGTTTCTTACGTGAACATCTTCGTACTTGGTGCTACGAGTCAAGGCAGTGATTATTCGTGGCGCGATGTGGCACAATTTTTTTTTGTGGTCAGCTTCTTAGTAAGCATTGACATATCAACGTGACTTTCCAAACCAAATATGCTCGTGTCACGAAGGAGCAAACAGAATCATTTATTTTGTTGCTAAATTCTTACTTGAAATGTCAACTTAACTTGAAAAATGTTAATTAAGTTCACTAAGTAAAACACTTGAAATCAACGTTCCGCGAATGCTGCATCTTACCGTTAATGCTGACCAGAGTACTTAAAATTAATTTTGGCAACGAGTAAGGAAAAGTATGTTTTAAATATTTCTAAATCGACGATCACAAATTCTTTGTTTTTATACACGTTAGAGAGGAAATTTGCGAGGTAATGTTATCTTCATGTGTGTGTGTGTTTGTGTGTGTGTTTGTGTGTTTGTGTATATGTGTGTGTATATGTGTGTGTGTGTTTGTGTGTGTGTGTGTGTGTTTGTGTGTGTGCGTGTGTGTGTTTGTGTGTGTGTGCGCGTGTGTGTGTATATGTGTGTGTGGGTGTGTATATGTGTGTATATGTGTGTGTGTGTATATGTGTGTGTGTGTGTATATGTGTGTGTGTGTGCGCGTGTGTGTGTATATGTGTGTGTGTGTGCGTGTGTGTGTGTGTATATATATGTGTGTGTGTGCGCGTGTGTATATGTGTGTGTGCGCGCGTGTGTGTGTATATGTGTGTGTGTGCGTGTGTGTGTGTGTGTATATATGTGCGTGTGTGTGTGTGCGCGTGTGGTAAGGGTTACGCTCCAAGGTGCTGTGTTTGTTGTAAAGTTTATGCTACAAGGTTTATTTCCGTGGGAAGGTTTATACTTATGACAAGTTTTATGCTCGTATTTAGCGGAAATATACTCATGGGCAGGAAGAGGAAACCAAGCAGGACATTCAACATTATTTGTTAAACGCGAAACAACTATTGACTTGATTTAAAAAACCCGTTTTATAAGCAGCGTGATGTCCTCGCTGGCATCCAATCTCAGGGCGGATCTGGGTAAATAAATTACGGTCGCCTAATTAGTGTGGTGTTGCGTTGATTTCCTAGGGTTGAACATATGCAGCACATGCTTCCACGAGAGTAGCAGGTAAGCCTGCACACAGCTTCTCTTAATATTATGCCCGCGCAACGTTTTCTCTTGGTGCTACCATTCTAACTAAAGAATAATTGTCCTTCTCGAGAAAGACTAGGAATAATAACTGTCTCAGCGTAACAGTCTGATGTGTGTAAGGCACATGCGTGTTGATTCGTGGCNGTCTCAGCGTAACAGTCTGATGTGTGTAAGGCACATGCGTGTTGATTCGTGGCTAATTCCTGCACGCCGAGGCGTCACTGCACACTCATTTGGCGGTAATAAGGTGGACTTGATTTGCATATTTTTTGTGCGCATAACATTTTCGCAGACTCTTGCTATTATAAAAGATATATTATCCATGACCAATATGTTCCAGTTGCATTAAAACGTGTTCAAAGGCAGTGTACCAACATTTCAAAACACTCTTATCTAAACAGTGGGCTGAACTTAAGTAAGATTTTGTACTGCGAAGTTTGTTACTGTACAACTAACATAAGCACACTACCACACGTTTCCTCTACTGTACAATCCACAAATATCCCGTCGTATGTCACAGCTTTCCTGTATTTAACCCGTACGACGCAAACCACAGACTTTCGTGTCTCGTTTGCTCACTATACACTGTTGTTCCAGGAAAAAAATGGCGATTGCGATCTGCGCTTTAGTTGTCCCCGCCGGCGAAACATGCCGTCGTCTTATGCGTCGCTTGTTTGCGCGGGAAACCTCCTTCCTTCACACACGACCTCCTCCGTGATCCTGTCTGTTCCGTAAAAGGAGCGAGTGCTTGGTCGCCGTGCTGGTAGGATCAGCCAGCCGCAACAGCGTCTGCGGACGTCGCCAATTGCTGCTTTGCCAGGTCGATCGCGGCCACCAAGCCAAATGTACGGTATCCCAACAAGCCTCCCACCTCCTTCCTTCACACACAACCTCCTCCGTGATCCTGTCTGTTCCGTAAAAGGAGCGAGTGCTTGGTCGCCGTGCTGGTAGGATCAGCCAGCCGCAACAGCGTCTGCGGACGTCGCCAATTGCTGCTTTGCCAGGTCGATCGCGGCCACCAAGCCAAATGTACGGTATCCCAACAAGCCTCCCACCTCCTTCGAGCCTCTCTTAATAAAGGGCAATGTGTCCGGAACAGATGATTAATAGACCAATCTGAACAAGTTATGTCGTCGGTGCCTCTTGTTCCTATCCGCTATCTGCGTGCTAGTAGCTTTTGCACGGATAGTTAAAATCGTGTTTTCAGTGCTGCTATTCAATGTTCAACCCAGAACACGAGTCTGGCAGATTGAAAAAGTTTCCGTGTCACTTTTTCAATTTCCGACGAGCATTCAAGTAGTTTTTGAAGTTTATAGAGCTAAATGATTTATAGAAACTATGAAAGATTGGTGGTAATCTATAGACTTGCGGTTCAGAAACATGAACAACCTCAGCTCGTCGACATTTTAAAAAGCGAGAGACCTAGATGTTAAATATTCTTGTAGTAGATAATTGGATAACTTAGCCGATAACTGTAGACCTAAAATAAAAAGCGACATATTGAAATCGCTAGAGCGTTTAAGCAGGACATATACAGGAAATCCTGATGGTAGATGTTTGATAGTTTGGCAAAAACTCGTAGGAAGATGGAAATAACGATGTTACGCAAAAATCTTGAAGATTGGGCAGAGGCGTTATTAAAGTTGAAGCACCAGGAAGTGGGGCTCCATCTCCAAAATTTCCCGAAAACTGTCTAGCCAAATTTTATTTTATTGTGCAAACTAAAATATTAATGTCTAATTAAAGTAGGGTTGTGTCAATTTACGGTTACTGCCAACTTGTCTGAAGTCCTGCTAAAGTTCTACTTACGGGATATTCCTCCGCCTCATGTACACAAAACTTAGAAAATGAAACCAGAGGGCCAACGCGCCGCATTCGTGCGCAGTCAGTATAATAATATTTTGCGTAAGAACTATTTCTTACTAGGCGTTACCAACACACTTATTTTCTCCCTGTCTTTATTCGTATGCTATGAATGAAAACAGTTGTACTCTAGACAAAATATAAGCAAAAGTTTAATTTGAACCAAAAATAAGGTACTTTTATGTTAAAATTGAGTATAAAATGTTTGTGATGACATATTTAGGAAGCAATCGAACACTTCATACATAGGGTGTAAGAGTTTTTTTTTTTTTCAAAGGTTTGATTCGAAGCAAGTGAAGAAACCGCGAATAGTGTTTGTCCCTGCATAAATCCTCAGATGGGCAGATCGGGGAGGGACTGTAGCTATGAACGTGAATTGAGGAGATGAGGGCAGGCGCCGATACGAAGACACCTCACGTGAGTGTGTATGGTGTGTAGGGCGAGGCGACACGTGGGACAGAGGCCGCCATAAAATGGTCCCCTATGCTCGGCTGTCCGCCCGCTGCCAGTCGTCTCAAGGGTGGTTGGCAGGCAATCCTCCCGCCGAGCCATGCTGGTCCGGGGCTCGTGTTACCAACCCTCTGCACCGGCTTTGTTCGTGGCGCGCGGGAGTAGGTCACCTCGCGACCACCTGCCCCCTAACCAAGGTGTGCGCCCTCTAACTCGCGCATAAAGGTGGTTTCGTCCAGTTACCCCTCTCGTCTTGGACATCATCGGCCTGGTCTGTACCCGCTACTGCTCACAAGAATAGTCCCCGCTTCCAACACAAACCCCCAAGTCAACTAATTTCTACTGTGATTTGAGCCATTACCTCATAGTTTCTCCTGCTTCCACCATGTAAACGTTAGTAGTACATACACATAAGTTCATAGAATGTGCGGGGCGTTAGCGCATCCAAGGACCAGATGGCGAGCTCGGACCCACCTTCCCGAGTTGGTCGGAACGGCCAGTTTATGGTTTCCTTTGAAAGAGTTGAAAAAATGTATGAATATGTTCTGTTAAGGGTATTTATTTGAATGACTACTTTAAAAGTAAGAAGTATTTAAAGTAATATATGGTTGCGATTTTTGAAGTTATACTTCTTTTGGCGTGTTGAGAGTAAAAGTTTAGTGTGCAACGGAAGTTGCGCGAGCACAGTAACGAAATTCGACAGTGAACGTGGTAGGGGTATGACCCAACGCGCATGTGCGTATAGTTGCGCGCGCACAATATAACGAAATTCCCCAACGCGCATGCGCGTATCGTCTAGCCATATACAAATGCAAGGTACACAACATAGCGCGTGGTTATATTTAAAACCTGCAGAAAATCAGTTCATATAATAAACAAATTGAAAAACATTTCATTTATATTAGAAATTTATTGTGAATATACACAGGTGACAAAAGTCATGGGATAGCAATATTTAAATATACAGATGGCAGTAGTATCGCGTACAAAATGTATAAATGGCAGTGCATTTGTTGGGCTTTCATTTGTAGTCAAGTGATTCATGTGAAAAGGTTTCTGACGTGATTATGGCCGAACGACGGGAATTAAGACTTTGAACGCGGAATGGTAGTTGGAGCTAGACGCATAGGACATTCCATTCTCGGAAATGGTTAGGGAATTCAACATTCCAAGATCCAAGAGTGTGCCGAGAATACCTCATTTCAGGCATAACCTCCCACCATGGACAACGCAGTGGCCGACCGCCCACACTTAATGACCTATACCAACGACGTGTGCGCAGAATGTTAGTGTTAACAGACAAGCAACACTGCGTGAAATAACCGCAGGAATCAATGCGGGACGTACGACGGACGTGTCCGTTAGGACAGTGCAGCGAACTTTGGCTGTACTGGGTTATGCCAGCAGAAGACCGACTCGAGTGCCTTTACTAACAGCACGACATCGCCTGCAGCGCCTCTCCTGGGCTCTTGACCATATCGGTTGGACCCTAGACGACTGGAAAACCGTGGCTTGGTCAGTCGAGTCCCGATTTCAGTTGGTGAGAGCCGATGGTAGGGTTCGAGTGTGGCGCATACCCCACGAATCCATGGACCCAAGTTGTCAACAAGGAACTGTGCAAGCTGGTGGTGGCTCCATAATTGCGTGGGCAGTTTTAACATGGAATGGACTGGGTCCTCTGGTCCAACTGAACCGATCATTGACTGGAAAGGGTTATTTATGTTCAGCTACTTGGAGACCACTTGCAGCCATTCATGGACTTCATGTACCCAACAACGATGGAATTTTAATGGATGACAATGCGCCATGTCACCGGGCCACAACTGTTCGCGATTGGTTTGAAGAACATTCTGGACAATTCCAGAGAATGATTTCGCCATCAAGATCGCCCGACATGAATCCCATCGAACATTATTTGCATATGTAATAAAATTTTGTTTTAGTCACTCCGAAGAAGTATAACTTTTAACGTGCGTACAGAAGAACATGCGCCCATTTTTTATAATGAATTAATTTTTATTTATTTTATTTAACGAGTGACACGACTCCATTATGATCTTTGCGAGGGTCCGTAGCGGTTTGACTTTCTATAAAATACCGTGTGGCAAAAACCCGAATCTTAGTAGTTGTTACATGAATAACAATAATAAATTATCTGCACATAAAATGTGTTTTTTTGTAAGTATATTTAGAATGCAAGGTATTCGTTGCTATTTAGTTCTGCAGAGGCAGAAGTTTTCATTTACTCTTTCACTTAATATTGTCGCAGGATATTCGAATTTTTACTATGTTCGTGACGAATTATGTGAGCCTCAAGGATTTACTGTTCGCAGTTTTGCTACTCGAAGCAATGCAGACAGGCGTATTGATATTATTGCTTCACCGCGAGCAGTCGTCGACGGGACATACCTTGAGAGACTGCCACCTGATACGGCGATCTGGAGGCAAGTGTACTCGGGCAGGGCGTGAGAGCGAGCCCAGCTCATTTCTACTACGCCTTCCTAGTATCCCTTCCTTTGGGCTGTGTTGGATATCTGGAAGTAATATTGTAGTCTCCCTCAGAAATTATCGATAGCAACTGAAATACCTAAGTAAAATGACCAACTAAATCAACATATGGTCAGTTACTTATGACATCCCTACCTCACCCTGTTAATTAAAACCCCCCAGTTGAAGAATGTAACAATGTGTACAGAGCTAAACGTGATTGCTTTCTTGAAACGCATTTTATTGCTGTCCCGGTTGTTGACAGATGAGTTTTCGCGGTCGTAAATTGGCCGTCAAAATTTATCGCGGTCGCTAGACAGGAAGGGAATAATTTAACAAGGCAAACAGGCAGCCGTTATCTGGTGGAAGTGGTTTGACTTCTAACTACACGCCAGTTCTTTTAATCGCGCATGGATGCGGTCAGGGCCGTATCACACAGGATACATGCCAGATATAAATACAAGCCCGCTATCTGTGCGGTTAGCGCTGTGTGGCGGGTTGCCTCGGTTGCCCTCAAGGCGCACCACTTTCGATAAAGCAATTGGGCACGCAATGTGAGAGTTCCTCACTATGGTCTATTCACGGCTTCTTCACACTTTGTGAATCAAATTTTTGAAGAAATACCTCATGTATGACATGTTTGGTGGTTTCCTGAGTATGTTATATCTCACAAGCATTTTATACTTGTGTTAACATAAGATTACCCTATTTTTGGTTAAATTTAAATTTTATATATATTTCATTTATAAAGTATATGTTATTTATAACCAACATGAATAGACAGAAAGTAGGCGTTTCGGTAATGCCTAGTAAGAAATGCGGCGCGTTAGCCCTCTGGTGAAATTTTCTACGCTTTGTTTGTATAAGGCGAAGGAACATTCTGGAAGTAGAACTGTAGCAGACCTTCAGAAAAGTTAGAAGTAACCGTGAATATACTATAGCTGTGTTGTTATTGTTACTGTCACTTTATAAACTCCAAGGAAGCAGTGCTTGTTTCATTATCATCGCTTACATGTCAGGTGATTCAGTGGTGTTTAGGAGGCAGAGAAATGGTTTCTGAAAATAGTGCTCTCCCTTACGAGTTGCGGATGAGATGTCATTTCCAGGAAAAAATTCAGAGGTACAAGTAGGATTGAAGATGTGCTGCATACGACATGCCTATTCAGGGTGGAATTTTAAGTATAATTAAAGAATGCACTTTAAAAACTGTCATCAAACTCCGACATTTGCGGTACAATAACGAAACAAAAAAGTCCATACTCAGCTGCTAGCTTCCAAGCGCGCTGCACACCGGACAGAATCTTACGATTTGTGATGTTCATAATCGACCCGCTGAAGTCGCATTGCTCCGATGAGCGCGACACGTGACGACAAAAAAGTCAACAAATCACACGCAAAAACATTTTGAATAAACAGTACTACAATTTACACGTCCGTTAGGATATTCCGTCACCATTCACAAAGCGCTCCTAGAATAACCTAGTTTCCAGGGCGGTTCACAGGAATAAAATTTAGATACAAAGATAGTGTAGCTATTATGCTGAAGCATTACAAGATATGGATGTTAATTTGATTATGAGTTTAATCCGGCGAGTGTAATCCGCTGTAAGATGTAAATTTTACACTGTGGGGAAACAGGATGGCCTGTTCTTAGGCGACACTCCCGAAATAAGTTAAAACCAGAAAAATCATCTTGAGTCGACGTCGGGTTTGTACTCGACTCGTGCCTCTTCTAGAAGCCAGTTTGCTTTGGTCACACTTGTCCTGTGCTAGGGTGATCGTATGTTTTGTTCAATTACAGAAGTGGCACGTTTCAATTGTTATTCCGGTATATAAACTGGTGCATTGGTTTTTAGCAGAGTGCAAAGCTAATGTTTCTATAAACGCTGTATAACAACGCAACTACGGAACGCTGGTGTAAAAGCAAACTTTTCGTACCTGTTTTACTCCCTCTTGGTCACCAGCCGGTGCTACTTTCACTTCTGCAGTAACCTCGAGCCAGTATTTATTGCATTGCCGCTTGCATACTTGTGTGCAGTTCTGCATGTACCGTTTGATGCCCCTACTGCATACAGCTGTACTTACCAATCAGTTAAAATACAGAACCAAATCGAAAAATGTATGCATCAATCAAGTGATACTTGACAGCCACGTCTTCGATTTCTCTTTGAACGTAATAAATTACGTATCCGAATTGGCATGCATCAACCTATTTTAATCTGGAATGTAGTCGTTAATGTATGGCTGATTGGAAAGTACATTAAGAAGAAATTAATTTTGATTACTGAAATAATAAGTTTGATTATCCTTCAATGTAGTAATGCAGTCTCAAACTTTCAGCTCTGAGCACTAATTGTATGACGTTTTCCGCAGTTACTTAATGCATTTCGAATAGACTGCGCGTCTCATAGCTACCTTCTAGTCTGGGCGACGGCTATAAACAGCGCTTAAATCGGCTACTATGGGGGGGGGGGAAGCCAGAGTACACAGTGTGGAACTCTTCCTACTAACTGAGAAAAAATTGAACTTCTTCAATAAATTCATAATTCAGTTTTCCAATTCAAAGTACCTATAAAATAATAGCACATCTGTGTTGTGTCAGTAGTGGAAGCAAAGACAATAGTGGTGTACTTTCGTCGACAGTAGTGAATGGCCTTTAAAATATGAACGGGTACGCGCGAAAAACTGCGACCACGGACAATGTTTTCTGTTATTCTTAACATGATGTTGTCCGGTTACACCCCTACATCGTGTGCTCTGTGCATTGAATTGCAGTAATCATCAGTGACGTATCCCTTCTTCCCCGAGCTCGCAGATGTGTGGCGCGCAGTATACGTCGTGACCGTGGTGCACCAAGCACTCAAAAGGCGTCTTCAGGAATGACTGCGGCTGGCGCCACTTCCAGTGCCGGCTCCTCCGCGTAGAGATAGCGGCGCATGCGTCGTGTCTTCGCGTCTGGCAGCGGTCCTAAACACAGCCTCCCCGCGACCCTTTTTTACTGACCACGATGCCGGCTACTTGATGGGCCTCTCCGCCTTACTGCGGCCTCGTTGCTCTCACGTTAGCAAGTAATTCCTTCGTTTCAGCGTTTCACGCCAGATACATAGAGCGTTTGGAAATGGACATCACGAACATGTGGCATCTGGAAACCAAATTAATAGCTGAAATGCGAGCTAGAGTGAACAGTAAAATCAGGAGCACTCCAGATGCGTAAATAAACATTTTCTGAGCATCAAGCCGGTAATCGTATAGTTCGGAATACACTATAAACAGAAGGTCCCGTCTTCTTTAGCCTTTGTAATCTTGCAACGTAAAACTCAAACTTGACGTTTTGTTTTAATAACCGCGCTGGGAAGTCAGAGACGTTTCTGCAGTTCAAATATGTAGCCAACGAAAGTATAGTTTTCTTCCAGTTTTGAAATACTTAGACGAGGGTCTCTGCACACAAGGAGTTGGCATTACGTGCCTGCCAACTCGAAATGTATCATGAGGTAGACCGATCTCGCTGGTTGCGCACGACCATTAAACTGTTTTTCAGCAATTGTGTCTAGCAAAAACGGCATGGATTGGATTCGAGGTTAGAACACTGATTAGTGCTTTGAGGTGTACGTATACTTCCTCAAACTAATTTGTAGTGCAGTTTTATTAAATTCAGATTGGTAAATTATTTTATTTATACTAAAGTGCTTGTCTTTTGAAAATATTGATAAATTAACAAACTAGTTCATCACCGACCATGCGACTTTGACAGTTGTGTTCATTTGGGGTATGTCAGTGTTTGGTACATGAGCAGAAGACGAATAATTGGTCTACCTCATCCTTTGTGTATGGTTTGACCACGCCAGTGTTAATAATTAGCGAAAGGAAAATTTTACAAATAAAATTCACTAGACCCTAAACTTGAACATCTTAGTTTCTTTCTCAGTTTGATAACTCTTCATTGTACACGCGCTGGGCAAATAAACTAGCACGAAAACTATGACTTAAGTGCCATGCTATCTGATGGGGAAGATTGTGGAGGGAGGGTGTAAAACAGAACTGCAGCTAATGAAATAGCTGAAGCTGGACTATGCGTTGGGCTGTGGTGTCTAGCGTACATGTCACTGGAATTACAAAATTTTCCTGTCGCTGGTATTACTCGTCGCTGTCCTCCAGAGGCGTCGAGAAGCTAAATCGTGACATTTTTTCTTAGTGATAGGCAGTTACAACAGTCATGTTGGCGCGATGCGGTCTGTGCAGTGCGGACGGGCAGTTTGAAAGACCGGCCGGCGCGCGCGGAGGTGGAAGTGAGCGCCCACTCGACTCTCCACATCCCCTTGCACCACATCACCTTCCTCCTCCCACTCCCTGACCTCGTACTCCCTCTCTCCCCTTCGTAATCAAGCAGTGCCCCGAGCGGCGCGTCGTGTAGGACGTGGGGCGAGAGTTGTCAGCTTTTTTAACGAGGACATTAATATCACACGGGTGAAAGGGACATACATTTATTTCCTCTCCCCCCTCTCTCTCTGTTACGGAACACTCCAGACACATAGGTCACGCCCACTTCTCGGCGTCCTCACAAATGCCGCTCTACATAATGTGGCTAGGCGTGGCGTGGTTGTCGCGCGTCGCACAGCGACCAGTTGTACAGAAGCGGAACTGTCGCGCAAAACTACATGGATAGGATGTGAGGTTAGAATACTGTTAATGCAAACACATTCTTCGAGATGTTAGTACATTTCCTATACTTAATTCGTAATAAAATGTGGGTCTGTTAAAAATTCGAATATTGACAACCACGTTCATCACGAATTACCTTGCGATTTTGACAGTTGTACCGGCGACGGGCAAATCAATGTTGGTGAAATGCACAGAAGACGAAAATAGGTCCATTAGAGTAGTGTGAACGCGGCCACTCCGGTTAAATCAGCGCCACACAACACGTGAGAAAATAAGGTCCCCCGCCATCAACTTGTCTTTCGCCGCCCACTAAAGAGCATGGTTCCTAATGCCTCATGTAGCATTTTCTATTAATGCATGCGGCAACAATTTTTAATTCATTCCTGTCGACAATATTTGTACGGTATCTGCCGGTTTTCCATTTTCTCTTATTAGCCATAGGTAAACTATGTGCGCTTAGGGAGGTAGCCGTGGCCACGGCTGCCGCGATGCATTCCTCCTTGCATGAATTCCCTCCCTTGTAGGCGTATGGGGCCTAGTCATGAGACGCACCTAGCTCCCGTCCCTACATCTGACGTACATTTAACACTTAAATTAGGGTAGGCTAGGATAAAAAATCGCCCCACCTCGTTTTTAGTCTGTGTTTTAAACAAAGGCAGTATATGATCAATCGGCAGGCAAATTTTTTTAGACGATTGTCGCTAGCGTTTAGCGATGATAACAACTTTTTTTTTTAAAGGCATGGTTGGTCTAAAGCATAATTTTTCCCGAATGGAAGTCTGGATGTTTAATCGTATGCAAAATGTGTCACCATATTGCGAAAGGAAACGCAAAAAAATTGCAGCTTTTAATTGTTTTGGATGTTACCTTGCCTTGATTGATCTTCTTAATATTGTACTTTCAAAGGAAACAAGACTTACGACGAAATAAAGTTAATAGGTAAATGATGCTGACTTTGACTTCGTGAATATTGGTTCGCACTGAGCAAAACGCAACCAGGCTGTCGTCGAAAATTGTCCAGTGCTTAGGAACACACTTATAAGATTCAAGCCACTAGGAAATCTTCCACGGCTTAGCACAGCCGATCGACACTCGTATATTTTCTCCACAGTACACCGCAGCCTATGTATGCGTTTAGCATCAAAGGGATTACTCCGCACTCTCTTCGTATGCACGATAGCCTTGAACTGTAACTGTTGTCAAGTCCTGGAAAAAAAAATTTTCGGGGCAGCTAACGTGTCGACGGTTGAGGGAACCCCAGTTTCGAATACCGAGCTGTTGCCGAAGTGCTAGTATAGCAAACTCTCGAGGTCAGTGCAAAGTAATTAACTTAAAAAAAATGTGGATGTCAAATTGAAGTATTGTTTATACTCGCGGGAACTTTCGCGTTACTTCTTTCTATTGTATTTCCAGTAGTCCACTCGGTATTTCTGCTGTGCACGTACAAGTGACGTTTACTTTACAAATTACTTCCAATTTTTCTTGTCAACAGATTTTACATATTTTTACAAACACACACACACACACTTGTGTGTGTGTGCGCGCGCGTGCACATTACTCGCTCATTTTTTTCAGTTATTCGCATATAAATGTTGCAGTAAAATAAACTAGGTGGTAAATCTGTAACTNCGTTTACTTTACAAATTACTTCCAATTTTTCTTGTCAACAGATTTTACATATTTTTACAAACACACACACACACACACACTTGTGTGTGTGTGCGCGCGCGTGCACATTACTCGCTCATTTTTTTCAGTTATTCGCATATAAATGTTGCAGTAAAATAAACTAGGTGGTAAATCTGTAACTAAATGAGAGTGGCTTATATTACATTTCAAGTTGCTCTAAGACTCATTCAAAATATTATGATTAGAAAATATGGGTTATTGTGTTTCTACAGTCTACGAAGTTGTTAACACGATTATCTGTTGGAATCTTTATTGAGCATTGCAGCAGTATGTTTGCCAGAATTTGGTCAGCTTTTTTATTTGTAAAATTCTTTCGGGCTGTAATATCTGCAAAAGTAATCTTTAAATAATGAATCATTCCTTTCACAAACAAATACACAGCACAACCGCTTTTTCTGCGGTATGAGTTGTCATTGTTAAGTAGTTATCGCGGGTGTGTTAGAAGTGTCTACCTCCAGGACCATCGGTGGTTGTAGAGCATTGAGGATGGAGTAGGTAGGCTTAGGACGAGATGGCAAGAAAAGGAAATGCGGTAAAGAGAGTGAGAAAGGGTGTGACGGTGGAGGGGGTTATTGCTTTGGCGACAGCAGGGAACTGGCGGAGCAGTCGCCATGTTGCTCTTTGCATGGGTTATGGGTTATTGTCTCGGCGGCGTGCATATCACGCGAGCTCGTACAGCCGTCCGGAGGACTACGCCCTCTTGCCCCGGGCAGGCACGGAACAAATCCAATTACCTCTTCGGCGTAGCCTTTCCTTTTTTTCCTCCCCCCCAGTTACCCTTCTCCCCCTTTCTATGCAGCTGCGAAAGAGGTTGAAGGAGAGAGTAAAAAAAAAAATGATCTCTTCGAGATCGGGCGTTGTGTTAGGTAACCACAAAGAGTTTTGATCGACTTTCCGGCAGTGAAAGCGTTCGATAAACGTACAAAAAGTTTTGACAGTGCTTTATGTTAGTATCTTTAAATCTGTGGTTGCGAAAATTCTTTGCAAATAAACAGGATGTATGTGAACAGCACCCACTAACTCTGGCAGGCTATTCCTTACAAAAATACAAGAATGAAACTTGCATACCACTTCCCTCTACGTGATTATTAAGGGGGCTATGCGTCCCCAAAAGTCGAGTTTCGAAATGTTTTTCGTTAAAAATATCAGAAGTAAGTAACAAGTCGGTGAGTATTGATTTGTTCAACGGAAATTTTACACGTGAAAACGCCGTTGGTAATAATATTCCCTTCCATTAAGTAAATGTGGGTAGCCACCTTAAGTTTGCATGAAAATTTATAACAATAAGCTTTAAACAATAAGTGAGACAAATTATGAGTCTGTACGTCTAAATGAACAAAAAAGGTCACCTTGTCGGAACACTCAGATGAACCGTGTTATATTTCGTGTCTAGGACAGTACTGTCAGGTTGTAACAGTCAGTACAAAATTGGAAAAATGGCAATGGGTAATTCGTAAATTATATAAGTCTACTCGCATGTATTTGCCGGTACACACGATGTATAATTAACTGGTTTTACAACTTTTCTGCGAGGAAAAATGATGTAATTACGGACTATGGTCCAGGACTGCTGTTGCCCGGTCGCAGCACGGGATGAAGCATAGGAAGTAGCGGGCAGCCGCGTGCAACTTCAACAGGTTGATTCGTACCTACAAAGTATTTGCAATAGTTCCTATAGACAGCTCTGCAAACATTAGTTTTTGTAGGTGTTGCTTATATAAATTCCTAGATATCGTTACAATTTGCTTTAGGATTTCAGAAAGAGCACAAATTGTAAAAATAATTTAAGGTGTTGTATCAATTGTAAAAGTATTACTATTATGGTGCTGTACCTTTCGTCATTTTAAACAATGTGTTACCAATTGAAAGTTATTACTTAGTGAGATTGCAGATACTAAGGAGAAAACGGAACTAGTATATTAACGAGTGGCGTGCGTCTTGCTTTTTTTTTAAAAACTAAATATGTGCCAATCATTATTTCTAAAAGCATTTTTACGAAGTCATGTTTGAATGTATTATGAAGTGCAGTATTTTGTCCCAATAACGCTGGAAACCTTACTATTTCATTTGTAAATTCATAGATAGCAGTGCAGTTGCAGGTTGTATATGGGAACAACGACCATAGAACAGATCTTTACACTTGCCTATCTACCATAAAGTTAACGAGTTGTAACTCATATTGGACGAATTTAGTTCATAAAGTAGTCGCATAGCGGTTTACCAGAGCAGTGTGATTTTGCGTTTATGCATGTAGGTGGCTTCGTGCAGGTAAAAACTTCTTGTATCTACAAATAATACCACGGCTGTACAATACACTGTTGTCAAAAATATGTACGCTTAGTGATTTTCTTAAGCTTCCAATATTTCATTAACAGTTAATGAAACACAAACAGTTTATGATGTTTTCAAATAATTTAAATGAGCGTTCTAAAAACAAATACTGTTATTAACTCTCTACTTGTAGTTTGGTACAGCGCTGTGCGGCTATTTCATGAACTAAATCAGTCAGTAAGGGTGAGAGGTCTTGAGGTCGGTGTCGAGGCCTATGCTGCGTGGTGGGACGTACAACAGGGCACCGAGTGCATGCAGTGTTGCAGGTAATGTGGTGGCAGTGCAGTGACAGAGATGTGGGTGTGCGTGTTGTTGCAGCGGACTGGCGGGGCCGGAGCGCGCCGTGACGCCGGTGTACCTGCGCTGCTCGCAGGGCCGGCTGCAGTGGGCGTACCCGCGCGGCGCGCTGCGCGTCGTGCTGCGGCTGGGCGCCTCGTCCCGTGACTTCCGCGCCTGCGTCAAGGTCGGCGGCGCAGCCCACAGCGCGCGCCTCCTCGTCGAGGCGCCGGGACGCCTCGCGCCACTGCACTTCTCCTCGTCCTNAACACTTACTAAAACACTCATCGACATGAAACAGTACTGTGAATTATTGTATTAAAACTCAAATGAAATATCACAATTAATAAAAAATGCTTATTTCGTTTATTTAATATTTTTTCCTGAAACAATTATTAGACTACCCCTTTCCCATTCTACGAATCGGCACCATGGGAAAATGACCGCCCTCCACAACTGGAAGTCTGCATCCACTCTTGTGAGATGGTTCATGGCAATGTTAATTTTTCATATAACAGAAACATAACAAAATTATAACGAAAGTGTAGGGGCTTTCAAAGTGCTCAATTAACAGTGAACATCCTATTTCATGGATTTGAAAGAAAGGTGTCTTGGTGTAAAACTGTTCTTGGAACTTTTTGGTGAAAACTGGTGGCCCTGGCAATAAATGTTCACTTTACAGTCCCCATTTTCATAGCATAGCTTATATTATAGTTGCTCAATAATATTTTCTATCTTTACTGCCCTTAATTACCTTCACAAATACACAATAAATCTGGCCATAATTCAGAATGCCTGGTGTACCTGATATCCCAGGCTGTGGCCTGAAGAATTATTCTGCCCTGTTCACTTACACCATACACACCAACCCTCATTATAGTATACAGTTGTTTTGATATACTGACATATATTAATCCTTTCTGGTGTATGTGTGGCTAATTCACTGAAAAATCATTTACCATAGAAGGCTCATTAACATAAACTGATTGTCAAAACTATCAGAATGATTGAATGCAGACTGTTTGTTTTGCCTTGTGAAACTATTTGTATCATCCAGGATCCATGGCCAGCCAACCATCATTACCCTATTCAAACTGAACTAGCGACTTACGACAATGTCATAATCTCCATTTTAATATTTGTTTCTATCTTAAATACCGAGCAAGATAATGTTTCAATTTATTATTGTTGATTTGTGAAATAAGTTTGTGTATTTTTTATTACCCAAACAGTTGCTAGGTTTTAACGTCCTGTTGACAGCGTAGTCGTTTAAAACAGAACAAATTGTTCTGTCAGATAGGAACTGGGAAATAATGAACCACGACCTCTATTAAGGAACCATCCCAGCATTCACCTTAATTTCACAAAACCAAAATCAGGGTGGTTGGTCCAGGAATCGAACATGGACACTCCCAAATGCAAGTCCAAAAATAAGACAATTTTGTTTTCTTTATCATGTGTGCTGATGTATAGGGTACATTTTTCTTGCAACATGCATGTACGTTACTATATTAAATTAGTGTGCAGCCTTTTCTATGGCTCCCTGAGTTTTTGAGAGATATGTACTTGGGACTATGTGTAATATATATGTTCTCCCCTATCTCTCTACATATTGCATGCAAATGCTGCGTCGATTAACCACATAATCACATAAATTTCTATCTGTTGTAATTTTTGAAGTAAAGTCGTTAAATTATTCAATTTGGAGGGAGGATACAATTTTTTACATAACTTCCTCTGTAATTCTGAGTTTTGCGGAAATAAAAAATAGTATTACCAAAGTGTTGTGTTTGCCATTAAGAATCCCAAAATAAAGTTTCATATAGTGATGTCAACTCCATTGAAATTTGCATGATGCCTGTTGTATAATGCATGACAGTATTGCCATTGTGATGCGAGATTTCCGTGGTTTGGGAGTGGCTTTCATTGTCTCAATACTGCGACAGAGCAGTCAATAACGTGTTCTGGTAATTTGCATTTTGGCTACAACATGCCTATATAT
>NQII01001785.1:244428-305784 GCA_002778355.1 Clitarchus hookeri
ACCTGTACTAGGAGTGGTTGGTATTGTCTGCGCCTAGTGATGCAGTCTTACACTTTCTGTGATGGCATGCAATGAACACAGAGGCTATTAATGTTATGTTAATGTTGGCAGGGGTGAGAGATGACTGACTTTTTGTTCTCATTACCATAAACTCTACAGAGAATGAAACTACTCTTTAGTTCTCCATTTCACTCTATGAAAAACAATTCCTTAGATTTTAATTTTTGTTGCCTTGGTACAATACGTGGCAATAATCACATCCTAGTAAAACAAAAATAAAAGGTTGAGTGAATTATTTTGGATGTTGATGAAGCTATTGCATATTTTAAATGTGCAGTGATTGTATGTAGTTTTTTCTTCTGCCTGAAAATTCAGTCACAGACGTTTGTAGCGTTCAATTTTTTTTTTACCACGTATGGAGTAGTACTACGAAAATAAGTGAACTGCATTGTTTAAAAACGTCTTGTTAATATCAGCATCTGTGTACCAATAATTTTGTTGCAAAGGTTATAAAAATTAATTTATAACATTTTTACAGATTTTTTTTCTTACAGGCCAGTGTAATATGCAACATACAATTGTTTTGTATTTTTGCATGAATGTGCAGTTAGTTATATTTGCTACTTTTAAGTGTAAAAATCTCAGCTAACTTCAGTTTATGTTTGCTTGCAGAGTGTCGCCCATGCAGTACTGAAGAGATGGGTCACTCCTACTGTACGAGTGATCTAGGTAAGAATATTGCATAGTGTCTGTAAAAACTTGTTCACTGTTTACACTTCACAGTATTGTGCTAGAACCAGGGGTGCCCAAGAGGAGGGTTCTTGTTGCAAACTGCTTCATTGATATTTTAGGAGTGGAGGTGGGAGGGGAGGGTTCAAAAAGTATGTTTTGTATAGGAAAAAGAAAAATGAGTGAATAGGTTGGTAGGGGTACAAAAGAAATGTTGGTGCAGGTTTGGGGAAAAAATAAAGCATATTTCCATTTTGCGTACAGTTGGAGTATTTTCACTTCCTCCACTCATCCAATTCGAAACTGTTATTCCCTGAAATAGAACACTAATAATTTTAACACATTTTTTTTTAGTTTTGGGATTTTAATATTTGGTGTCATTTACTTTTGGATTATTAAAAAAAAAAAATTCTGTTTTTGCTATATCTTAGGAAAAAGTATTTAAATCAGAAATCAAAACATTTTTTTTTTGTCAAAGATATAGGTTTTATTTAATTTATTATTTCATTATTACATTTTTTAAACCTTTTCTAATTCAAATACCTTGAGATGTTTAATTATTTATTTATTTATTATTACAATAGTGTCATCAGTTGTGTGCGTGCATGAGAGAGAGATAGAGCTAGAGAGAGAGAGAGATAGATAGAGANATTTATTTATTATTACAATAGTGTCATCAGTTGTGTGCGTGCATGAGAGAGAGATAGAGCTAGAGAGAGAGAGAGAGAGAGATAGAGCTAGAGAGAGAGAGAGAGAGATAGAGATAGAGAGATAGAGAGAAAAAAAGAAACTGCATTATCAAGACATTTGTTAATATGTAAATGAAATACCCTGCGGCAAATAAAAAAAAATTACGGACCACTGAGGACCTAACTATGTATCACCATTGGTACATGTTTTGGTTTAAAATTGTAACCATATGTTTTAGCATGTTGAACTTTTTGAAATTTTTTCATTGCAAAATAGGAGGTGTGTTTGGCTCTGAAACATCAAATTTTATGCTCAGTGTGTTTATAGTGTGAAATAATAGAGATGGTGGATTTGGGAAGAGTGCTTCTGCTGTGGGAAGGATAAATATGTGTCAGTGTACATCCGGCATCAAGTTGGAACCATGCAGTCAATTTGCCGTTTAAGAAAAGTGATTGATTAGATGGCACTCAATGCATGATGGCAGAAAGACTAGAATTTGAGCTACAGAATCGACACATCTCTCTCCTTAACATATGTTCTTGTATATCGTATGCATGTTCAGATAGGGTTTTGATAAAGGTAATTTGTTTTCAGTGACCCGGGGCATCATCCAGGCAGTAGAGAATGACCACAACCTGGAGGTGAGCAGGATGACGATCAAACTGACCAAGCTGCTGCGCCACTCGACAGAGGACAACAACCCTGAGGGCGGGCTGGTGGAGGACAGCGTGCCTGTGAAGCCCAACTCCGTACTGGAGCACGACAGTGCGGGGGACAAGCGCATCAGGATCAATGTGCCGCTGCATTGTGGCGCGAAGCATGGCACGGGCGAGTTTGTGTTGATGGCGCGCAGGAAGCTGGGTGACCTCACGCTGACGTGCGCCCCCAGACTCGAGGACTGGGCCGAGGTGGTTAGCAGGACTAATAGGGATGGCAGTGCTCATTGTGTTCTCAAGAGCTAGTTTCTTCCTGTGGCCATGCATGCCACTGTGGCCAACCTTCATACTCCTACCTGTGTAGGCATTTTTGTGCAACTGCTCTTTTCTGCTTGATTCCTATTTTTAATTTGCATCCATGTGTATACTATTGTGATACCATGAATTAATGCTTTCACAGAAACTTTACAATACACGACTGGATTCATTATGTGTGCAAGACTTTTATCACATTTGTTTGAGTGTGGTGGCACATATATACTGTGAAAGATGTTTGACACAAAAACTAGTTACATATGTGTTTGAAGTGCAATAACTGACTAGCATTAGTTGCAGAAAAACTTTTCATATGCATGATGGGTTAACCGTCCAGACATGAAAGTGAGAAATATTTTTCATTTGTATATATTACTGTACATTTTATTGGAAACATAGCTTAGTTTTGTGAAGTTGTGATGAATTTTTGTCTATCAGTTTGCTTGGCTATTGTTTGGTTATGTTATGTGGGTGACTTCTGAAAGGTAATGTTTATTGTTTTAAGTGAATTTTCGTTTAGTTTCAACCAAAATTAGTTACTTATGGGTATGAATTTTTCAGTTGCCAATGTTCTTTAAGATATCAAAGAAGAGCATTGTGGGTAGAAAATTATTAGAATTAAATGAACTGTACACCTTTGACTTTAGTTTTCTGTGTTATTGAAAATCTTACAAATTATGTAACGTCTTAATCACAACTAACAATCCCCACTCACTAGCTCATGGGTGTTGTATGGGAATAAGCTTGGTTTTTTTTTCTTCTAGTCTAAAAGGTAAATAATAAAAGTTTTTTTTCTTTAGATGTCTATTTGTTTTGCTTTAAATCTAGACACTCTGATTTTTCCAACTTATAAGTTCTGCACAGGAACAGGTTACGGAATCCTTGGCTGTTTAATTTACCTGAAGTATTTGAAAAGCTGTCTGGTAAATGTTTGATAATTTTTTGTAGTTTAAAATTACATTCAGTTATAAAACTTGAAGTTCATTGGTGTACATTATAATCAAATCTTTTGCATGGACACTGTTAATTTTGAACAATGTTAGGCTGTTTTATATACACGTAAAGCCCATGTATGAACTGTACTATATTAAATTCTCCATATTGGAGGTGCTTGTAAAATATTTTTCCCTGTTGGAAGGTATCTTGTATAGCAGAGGCCACCATCTTACATGTAAAATTTTGTTTTTAAATGAAGCACTGTTAATTATTGTCTTTAGGTACCTAGAATTAATGCTCTTTTTATAGACATTTGTGGCATGTTTATTATACCGTCATATTCACTTTTTACGTAGTATGTACTTTTATACAGATTCTATGCATTGTTTATAAAAATGAAAGAAACCATAATTTTTGCAGATAAAAAAGAGAGAATTTTATTAAACTTTTGCGACTTCTTAAGATTTTATGTATTATGTGTAGTTTTTAACCAGCCTGTTTAGATTGTGAAACATGCAGGATGAGAAATCTTTGGTTAGAAGATTATGGTATTGTTTTAAAAACCTTAACCTTTTATTGCTTTTTAGTGTAACTTTAGCTGTTATAAAAGTACGAGATTTTTGAGACTTATTGTACTGATTTGTATACTGTTAGGAACAAATTTCTGGTGTAACAGGGGGAATGATGTTGCCAGCAACTAGGCCATCATAATTGATCTAATTATTTTATTATTTACGAACATAGGTAACATTCTTGACTGGAGTTTTAAGTTTTTTATTAGCTTTTAACAGCTTGGACAATAATTATCGCAATAAAATATAGAAGTAATTTTTGTTTGTATAACCTATAGTACCCGGTCATGTTTCATGACATTACTTCAAGCTTCTTGCAGTGGTTGGAGATTGCTGATATGACATCAGGCCTTGTGACTCAATCCACAGGAGAATAAAGAAAACAATTGACAGTCATTCTTGCAATAAACATGCTACACAGCTCTTTTTGTCGCTTAGCCAAATATATAAATTAGCAATGGTGCAGTTGAAGACCACAGAATTGTTTTGGGGCTGCATATTGAGTCCAGAAAGAAGCTTGGCATTTTGTAAAAAGGGAAGCTGTTGCTGGAACAATATACCATATTTACCCGAAAATAATGCAATAATTTTTACAATATACCATATTTACCCGAAAATAATGCAATAATTTTTACAATATACCATATTTACCCGAAAATAATGCAATAATTTTTACAATATACCATATTTACCCGAAAATAATGCAATAATTTTTACAATATACCATATTTACCCGAAAATAATGCAATAATTTTTACAATATACCATATTTACCCGAAAATAATGCAATAATTTTTACAATATACCATATTTACCCGAAAATAATGAAATAATTTTTACAATATACCATATTTACCCGAAAATAATGAAATAATTTTTACCAAATTTGCTGAAACGAAAAGCAGGGCTGTGTTATGAACGCAAACTTACATGCGCAAGCAAAGCGGCAGGACAAGAAGCCAACAGCAATAGTAGTTTACTGGCCATGCCGTCGAGTTATCGATTTCTGTCACGCCTGCAGACTGCCGAGAGGACTGCAGAGTGTCGCGTGCTTCTATACTCTGTTCTGGTGATGTGCTTTGTTTATGCAGGGTGTTTAATACATGCTTATTTTTGTTTTGGAGTCGAGAGTACCATATTGTTATTGCAAAGTTAATACTTTTTTTAAAAATTGTGAAATGGATATGGTTGAAAAGCAGGGCACAACTTAAAAAAATATATATATAAGGGTTGCAGCGCAGCTNAAAATTGTGAAATGGATATGGTTGAAAAGCAGGGCACAACTTAAAAAAATATATATATAAGGGTTGCAGCGCAGCTATGATGCCAACTAAAAAATTAGTGTAGGAAATTATGCCGCACAAACAAACAACTGTCAAGCTGCTCAAAAGTACGTTGTGACAATGATGTGCATAATTAGTGAGTAGATTTGAATATCTATAAAAAAACAAATTAGCTCGCGGAAACCATTCAGAGGGCCAAAGAAAGGCAGTTTCAATGAAGTAGAGCAATGAGTTGTCAATTTCATTAAAGAAAAGAGAAACGAAGGGGGTGCTGATTTCAGGAGATGTAATTAGGCTGAAAGTCCAAGAAATTACTTACCATCATCACTACATAATACAATGCAGTGTTAATTAAAGTAAATAATAGGGAGAAAATTTAAAATAGTTCATATAAAATATTATTTTGCTGTACACCAAGGTGAGTTATTCAGATTCAATATTTTATCATTTTTTTCAATGTAATATTTCTAGTGCAATGTAAAACATGTTTCTAGACACTTAGTCTAAGAGTTGGGGGTCACATTGTATTCAGTGTCACATTATTTTCGGGTAAACGGTAAAAATCAGAATCTGTGCACTCGTCCTTTATTTAGTTTTGTGCATTTTACTATGCTACATTATTGTACAATATTTCATTAATTTTAATTATATTGATTTACCCTGATACTCATGGTGTTACCAGAAACTAGGTAAAACTTAATGTATTTTGCAAAAAACAATATTTTTATATTAGGTGTACAACCTTGTTTCTGCCGTTTTTTCCCCAACATTTGAGGCTTTATTGTTAATGTTAAAACGTGATTACATATTTATGATTAAAAGTACTGTCAGTCGCTAGCCACTACTTTCTCCCATCATTCTGGTAATTTTTGAATACCATCTCGAACAAATGATGTGTCTTTTGAGGCAACACACGAATCGATCCCAGCCAGGCCGTGTGCCATCGATCGAAACAAATGGTAGTCGGAAGGAGCAATGTCTGGAGAGTACGGGGGGTGGGGTGTGGCTGAGCATTGTCATGCTGGAGAATAACTTTGTTGTGTCTCTCTTTGTACTGTGGCCGTTTCTCCTTCAAATCTCGGCTCAAACGCATCAATTGCGTTCGATACCGATCCCCTGTGATGGTTTCACTCTATTTCAAAAGCTCATAAGATACCACACCGAGGAGACCTTGGCGCTGTGCATATTCGGTCTGGTCGTCGACGTGGAGGCATGTCCGGGCATTCCCCATGGTGTTCTGCGCTTAGGATTATCGTAGTGGACCCAGTTTTTGTCGCCGGTCACAATGCGATGTTGAAACCCCTTCCGATTCTTTCTTTGAAGCAGGTGTTCACAAGCAAAGAAACGCCGTTCAACATCTCTCGATTGCAACTCGTATGGAACCCAATTTCCTTGCTTCTGAGTCATTCCCATGGCTTTCAGGTGTTTTGAAATGGCTTGTTGCGTCACTCCCAATGATTCGGCCACTTCTTCTTGCATTTGGCAGGAGTCTTTATCAAGTAATGCCTCCAATTCGGAATCTTTGAAACTTTCCTCTCTTCCACCGCCATGCCGGTCCTAGACGTCAAAATCACCACTCTTAAAGCGTTGAAACCACTCGCGACACGTTCTTTCACTAAGAGCAGCCTCATCGTACGTTTTCTTTGAATGGAAGCAGAAAAGCAACACTTCCCGTAAATGCAGAGCATTTGGCTCAAAAACTGACATCTTCGCTCAAGAATAAATTTATGATGCAAACACAAATTCACTAATGTGATGATGTCGTTATGTTGACAGATGTCCAAGCTTACTGTATGACATTATTGATCTACGTAGTTCCACCAGCACTTACCGCTGCAGCCATTGAACGAAAAACAGCAGAAGCAAAGTTGTATACCTGATATAAACTCTTATTAAACACAATTTTCGTTTTTAAAAAGTTGAACTTATCCTTTTGTAACAATTTTTTGCTCATCTACAGAAATTTGGAAAACATGTATGTTTATAAATTTCATTATGTAAATATTTTTTGTAAAGATCAAACATATTATAGAGTACCAGCTAAAACACTGCTACTTTAAATTGCTTTTAGACTGTTGTATTTGTGTTACATGTTTGCATAAATAGATATAAATATTTGTTAAATGTAGTTTTTTTTATGAGATCTTACAGTTTACTCATTGAAGTTTTACTAATTTTATTGTCTTTGTGGATTCATTGTGCCAAACAATATAAGACAATGTTTTGTTTCCACATTCATGTTTGTTTTCTAAATTTAGGTTTTGCCATAAAGATCATTCATCAGTCGCCTTCCTTTTTAATTCATTAGTTCATCTTTCCTAATTTAGTTAATTAACATTATTAGTAAGCTTGAAAAAATTTATTACCAGAGAATAAATGTAAATTAAAAATTTGGTTTAGCTACATAAAAAAATTTACGGGACTCTGTTTTTCTTCCCCCTTTTTGATACTGTAAATCAATATATTTCTAAGTAAAAATGTATGGTGAAGCCAATAATTAGTGTGTCATATATGTAAAAATTTTGTAGTTGTGTACATATTGTTTATTTTATTTTGTATTTATGTAAAGATATCTAAAATAAATATGTAGTTGTACTTAGACATAAAAAATTATTGGTGAAAAATTTTTTTAAGTGCCATAAGTATCTATATTGCTTAAATAACTGTAACATCATGAACAAAATCTTATAATATAGTGTTATAGAAGGTGTTTGCTTTTGTTTTATAAGCACAAATAATTTACTGAGAAGAATTATATTTGCTGAGCATGCTAATACAGTGCAGAAATGATATCCTAGAAAATTTTATTTGATCTCAAAAAGAAGGCACTACCATTTTTTAAACATAATTTTACCAGCAATTTAAAAGTTACTTGTGTTATTTTTCCATTTAAGGACTTACTAGCATCATAGTTAGCATAGTATGTGACTAAATTGATTCATTCTTAAAATTCAAATAATCATTTGCAGCTTGCATTTATTCTTCGTGTGACCAAATTGTAGCTTTCTTAAATGTGTAAGTTAAAAGACTGAATACATTATTATTATTAATAATTGTTTATAGAGTTGCATTAAACATTACAGTTGATAGCAGTGTTCGCCTGTGACTGCATTTTCATGAGAATTAGCGGCAAGACAAATTCCTGTATAACTTTGGTACCATATTTCTGATTGATGTTGGATAGGTTTTTGAGATAATTGAACTGAATGTGTAAAATTTGATTGTTTGATTGTGATAAAGATCTATATTTAGCTGGTTTATGTGTTGTAAAATTACTGGAATAAAAGTGATTTTATAGAGATAAACATGTTTTCATTTCATAATATGAATGCTGAACCTGTGAGTCAAATTGCTTTGACTTTCAGTGAATATTTTCTTTGTATAATGTAGTTGTTCATTATCCTTGTGACTTTTTACCTATTTATAGTATTAACTCTTTTCAAGACACAAAAATATTTTATGAGAAGAAATTATTAGTACAGGAAGATCAGAATTTTATGAGATAAAAGACAATTGAAAAATATACAGGAATGAATATAAAAAAAAGGGATATTTATATTGTAATACATCAGCTTTCTATTCGGAATACCATGTTAAAACGTTTCCAGTGGACAAAGCCAATACTGGCATGTGTAGGGTTAAAAATTAAAAGGGTACAACATTTTATAAAAATAATCTAAAAAAAAAAGCACCCACTTTTAAGGTGGTGGTGGTTGTATTTAGCAGACAAAATACGAAACACAGTTATTTGCATCACAATGTCCACTTGCCGCTTGTAGGACGTGAAAAGCGTCTTTCAGCTGCGAGATATGCGAAAGCGCGAACAGCTGTTGGGCAGGTGAGGGGAAGTTATGTTTAGAATTGTGCAATGGCATGTCTGAGATTGTCTACTATAGCCATGACCATAATTCGTGACACACGTAACATTTCCTTGTAGTTTTATTTTGATTGTCGGGGTTTGTATTTCAAATGCATAACTCGTGAACGTGCCTGGCCTAATATGTCTGTTTCTGTTTACTGCAACAATTTTGTATGTTTTACAGAGCACATTCCTATCAATTGCTAAGTTTCCATATAATTTTTACAACCTAGACGGTGTCATTAGTGATACATTGTTATTTTTTTTATTACTATATATTTAAATGTGTGCAAGTGTTTCATACCATGGTGTGTGAACACGTCAAGTATTTTAGGGAAATATTACTTGTTACTTATAACAGTCAATCCTGCATTTAAGTTGAAGATTGTGCATGCTTGCTGTGTGAAATTGCTACACCTCAGGAGAAAAACTAGAAACAGGTGTTTCAGTTGCAAGGTTTTAAGCCATATTCCCAGCACTCGAAATGCCACAATTGATTGAAAAGTGGCAAAAGTGCTTAAAATGATTTTTAAATTGAGCTATAATACAGATAGAATGTTTTCCTGTTGTGATGCATAATTTTGTAACTGGAAGTTTGAAAATTAAGTTTTTTTTTTTATAATCTTACTAAGTTCAAAACTGCGACACAAACATTTGAGTTGGCGGGAAAAGACATGTGCTTCAACATTGCCATGTTGGGATGCACAGTGATTTGGTGATCGTGGAGGATATAAAAAATAAAAGGATAACTGAATTGGAAGCGAATTTGTGTAATTTTCATATTGCCAAGAAAAAAAAAACATACAGGTTTCTGCCACTTCATTGTAAAAAACATTTTTACTATGTAAGGAGTATTTTTATTTTATCAATAATAAAATATTTACTAGTACTTTGCAGGTAGGTTGTGGATTTGTTTTGGAATGATATAGAACTGAATGAGATTTAATTAAAGTAATGTTATCTACAAATTAACAAAACCTGTATGTGTGTAATGTAAATATCTTGTAAAACTCAAATGTTCTTGGGCAGTTTTATTAAATGTCTTGATAAAGGACTACATTTATTGCACATAAATTGTGATGTGGCAACGTCTGTTATGTGGCAAGTGTCCACTTGTAAGGTTTGCCCCTTCATCTGTATCGTTACATATTCTTGAATGTTGTCTACTTAAATATGTACTTATTAAAATAATGAATAACAAATCCGAATTAGTTTGAGTGAAATCGTTACAAAAACAACACATTCATGGTGTAATAATAATGCTTGCATTTATTTTGCTATGAAATTTATTTGGCAAAGTAAAAAAAGTTTTGTGGCGGAATTGTGCAATTTTTAATGACAATTCAGCTCATTTTATTTACCATAAAAGTGAGGCCCTAATTATTGCCACTACAGGGCGACCAGGACCTGTACTTTTATCATTTCTGAGAAAAAATGTGTAAGAGGTACATGGGTAAATACGGAATGGCTGAAATTCTCGTTGCAGAACTTGCATCTTGATGTTGCCACTTGCTTGACACTCAATTCAAAGCAGGAGGTAGCAAGGGTATGGGGCCTGTTTCCGTATGCGGCCTGTTTCCGTTTCCATATTATCATCTAAGCCCAAGGAAGTTGTAAAAAATAGAGAAGAAAGGCAGTTAACTACACAAACTTATGTTATTCCTTTCCCTTTGGACAGTTAACAGTTGGTTGTAAATTACCAGACATACTTGCTGCTCATCGTCCCTCTTGGTTACACAAGCATCTTTGTGTGACAGACTAAAATTTTTTGCTACTTTGCCATTTAATGGATTTTCTGGTTTACCAGACTATACCTCCCCAATTAGTCTGATAAACATCGACTCTACTGTATGCACTTTGTGTATTACTCTATAAAGTCTCAATACCATCTGATGCATCCTTCCATGTGTGCAATGTTTACTGTCCTGCAGTTCTTAAGTAAAATCACCAAGAAAACCATTTTTATTATTATTATTATTATTGAAAAAAAGGCATTAATGATTTGTTATTTAAATGTAACAATAAAAGTTTTACATTCTTATTTATTATTGACAAACATTGTTTAACAGTAACCCGTCACTACTAGGCCACCTGAGTTATACAGGCTGACGGCTAGTAGGTTACATAGTTACTATACTTTGGTGCAGACTAAGGGCACCGGTGGTTGTTGCACAAGGGGTAAACAAATACTTGTATTCTCTGTTATTTAACACACCAGTATTGTATTTGTCTGAAGGTAATATAGGTATTTACACACTGGCGAGACTGAGCCCCCCCTACATGTCGTAGGCCTGAAGGGCTGGTGGGCGGAAGGATACGCGTCGGAGTAAGGTTGTTTGAATCGAGACGTTTCTACTTATCTGTGACAGGCTTTTGGTGAGGTGTCTTCGTTGGTGGTTGAGGCCTGGTGAGTGGGGTGGCCCTTTTTCAGGCCCTCGGATGCTCTTGTTGGCATGCTGTACTCACCTGGCTTCTTCCTGCGGCTTTGACTGACTCTCGGAAGTCCGGGATGGTTTCCCGAGGACTTGGAGTGTGTCTGTGACCTCAGCTGGCGTTCCTCGTCGGAGAGCGCGTCTCCTCGTCTGCGTCGACCAACGATCCGGCTCGCATCCCTGCCTTCTCTGCCTCGCGTTGAGCGACCGACGGTGAACAACTGACTACGTTTTCGGAAATGAACTCATAAGTTCTCGCCACTTCTACTTGGTTTGTCTCAGAAATTTAAACATGATGTTTCAGCTGTTACTGGGTTCTCTCCCCGGTGATGTCACAATTGACTTACTCACAGACAGCTTGCCTATTCGCCATCCGGCGCAAGACTACGTCTTCTTGGGGAATGGTTCCTCTCGGTATGGGGCGCCACTTGTTTCCGGGAATTTACTCATAAGTTCTCGGAACTGTTCCCGTCACACGACTGCCTACTTCATTGTCTCCTTCGCCACCCATCTCGGCTGAACACCTATCTCGTCTTGCGGCTGTGCCGCCGAACAACTACAGTCTCGGCTGGCGTTAATTGACTCGGCCGGGATCTGAAACCCGGTCTCGATTGACTCACCCAATTGCCTCCTCTCTGCATGCGATATGTCTGCCTGACTGATTCTCGCTGATACTGGTCCANCTCGATTGACTCACCCAATTGCCTCCTCTCTGCATGCGATATGTCTGCCTGACTGATTCTCGCTGATACTGGTCCGTCTCTCGACAGCGCAGATTCAACAAAGCTGATCAGCTGCCCCGGAACAACTGCGAACAACTGACCTCCGCTTTGGCTGCCTCGCGAATTTAATTCGTTGCCTGCTATATTCAAGTTAGCTGTCAGTAGTTTCTAGAGAGAGTAATCAGGAAATCCCCAGTGTACCTCGCACGTTTTTATGCAGGATTTCGTGTCTCGTCAGCTGCTTGTGTGCNTCTCGATTGACTCACCCAATTGCCTCCTCTCTGCATGCGATATGTCTGCCTGACTGATTCTCGCTGATACTGGTCCATCTCTCGACAGCGCAGATTCAACAAAGCTGATCAGCTGCCCCGGAACAACTGCGAACAACTGACCTCCGCTTTGGCTGCCTCGCGAATTTAATTCGTTGCCTGCTATATTCAAGTTAGCTGTCAGTAGTTTCTAGAGAGAGTAATCAGGAAATCGCCGGTGTACCTCGCACGTTTTTATGCAGGATTTCGTGTCTCGTCAGCTGCTTGTGTGCTCCAACTAGGGTGGAGGGAGGGTGCAGTTACTGTGGCGGGGATTTCTCGGAGCTGGGTCTGCACTAATTCTCGTCGGGGCTCCCCTGATTCCTTCGTCGAGGGCCGCATATCAGCTATTTCTTGGGACTTACCCTCTTTCATTCGGCTTCGGTTCTTCCCCGCGTGTCCTTACACGTCGGGACTGTCCTGAGGGTATTTTCCCGAAAGTTTCGTTGTCAGATGCCTGCTCTGGCTGGCTGGCTTCCTGGCCTGTATAACTATAGCAGGGTGTGGAAACAGCGCAATGCCTATCCCATGTACCCGCCACGTGTCAACAGTTATCTTTCTACTGGACGAATACATTCATAGACTTTGTGATACTGCATGAGAATGAACCTGCGCATGTGTATAAAGTCTTATTTCCGTAGCTTCCTTTACAACTATTTCTTCTTCATAGAGCTGGGGGAGAACAGTTAGGAGTGGTTATAAAGCTGCGCTTCATCTGAGTAGAGGCTCTTATCACGGCTGTGCCAAGGTTGTGAGGTTGTTATGGCAGACTATCATTCAAACACTATTTGGTTTTGATGAGAACTGAATCCAATGAAAATAAATTGCCAGACTTGCATTAACAGTGACCACAACACACTGCTTTGGATGATACCCTGTAAATGTCTTCTTTTTTCTATCAATAAGGGCAAAGTCTATCACAGGGGAGAAAATTGCTTGCTAAAAACTTCTCGTTAATGGTTGTGAAATATTTCTTCACTGTCAGATAATGATACAGAGCAATACACACTACCAGTTATTGTTTTGTGTGATACAGTGATCTGACCTAACAGCTAATCTTCTGCTTACAGTGCAGTTCAATTTACTTTTGATTGCATGAAGTAACTTCAGCTGAATGTTAAGGCATTGACTCATTCCAAACATAATCTGGTAAAAACACAGCCCACATTAAGACAGAGCAGCTTTCGCAATTTAGGTAATAACGTTATCAAATTCTTAAAATAAAAAATATTTGTCAGGTTTTTTTTACATAATTACACTGATGAATATCTGCACTATAAGGTACAATTGCCTAATTAAACAAATTGTAAGTGAGCCTTATTTCATGCACCAACATTTAATAAGGCCCATGGTATAAAAGTTATCTAAAATGAGTTGAGTGGAAAACAATTAAGTTCTTATCAACAGAATATTTATTTTATTGTAGCGTACCATCACTGTATAAACATATTTTATTTGAAAGTGGAAATATAAATTGTCACGAAAACACTGTTAATTAATAAAATTGTTGTAAGCCTTGGTAAATTTCAACTTCAGGGAAAATTTATTCGTGACAAATTTTTATCAAAGTAATCAAGAATGACAAAAAGTTAGCAAACAATAAAAATAAAAAGCATTATGTTACAATAATAATAAAAAAAATGTTGCTAACTACCGGAAGTAACGCCTCTTGTTTATTTAATGTAGGTTTTATTTCCTGCAATGTTGACATGTTAGTTTCAGGTTATCCCCCTTTATTCTTTAAGTCCAAAATTATTACAGTTACAAAATTTTGTTGTTAATTTAATACACAATACAATAAAAAGAGTAGTTACGTTTTAATACATTACAGGCATCAAAACTGAGTAGCAGGGATCAACAGGTTGCGGCGGATGAATGGCTTCGAGAAGATGGGACGCATGACGCGTGCTGCATCCCTCCTCCCTTAGCTCATTCATCCCGTTAACACCAGCACAGCTCACAACTGTGTCATGCCCTCTACTGGAGACAAACGTGGCGGCTAACCTCCCTGACTCCAATCTCCAATGCCAGCGACGTGTACTAGAAGTGCACCTCATCTCTGCTACTTTCAAGGAACCACCGTGTCAGGTGACCGTCCCACTTTCACGCCCTCAAGAAGTAACTTTTGAGGGCGTGATACTTCGGGTCGACTAACACCACCAAGAGTAGTCGCCAGTAAGAATACCGCTGGGGAAATGAATGTAGTGAGGGGGACACAGTGTGCCCCTTTAATTCCATATTATGTCCACATGGTGTGTGCTGTGCGTGCAGTGAGAGTGTGGAAAAGCAATGGGCCAATTTTTAGAGTTACATCACAAAGTAACAATGTTATCTACAAGGGCTAAAATGCTAGTTTTGATTTTAACGTAATCGAGCGTTGCTCCCTAACACCCCTCCTGGGTTAAAGTGGACTCGCCAACATGAGCCACCTGATGCCATCCTGTAATTGTGCGAAGAAAGAGTGTGATAAAGGGCATCATTTAGAGATGTTTTAGAGGGTCATTAGGCATAAAATAGAGATTTTTGCATGCTGTTAAGAAAAGTTACAGTGAGGAACTCCTGTTTTCAAAATTTTGTTTATATTATTTTTAATCGCCAATATTAAAGGATAAAAATCGGGAAATATAAGCAAGTTGGAAATATGAGCAAGTTTGTTAATTCACAGCAAATGAAGTACTTGAAATAGCGAAAAAGTAATACAACCAACTATGCTTATAAGTGCACTTAGAGCATACTTGATCCTGTGATTCTTTTCGTTGTCGGGGGTGATGCCTATGTAATGAATTTGGTAGCTATATCTTCAATGGTTCTTAAATTACAGCCAGCTATGCTTATAAGTGCGCTTAGGGCATACTTGACCCTGCGGTCCTTTTCGTTGTCGGAGGTGATGTTATGAGTTTGGTGACTATCTTAAATGGTTCGGAAATTACAGTCAACTATTCTTATAAGTATGCATAGGGCATACTTGACACTGCATTCATTTTCGTTGTTGGGGGTGATGTCTATGTTATGAATTTGTTAGCTGTATCTTAAATGGTTTGGAAATTACAGTGAACTATGCTTGTATATTTGGGCTTAGGTTGTACTTGATGCGTGTGCTCATTGCGACTTTAGGCTAGCATGCGTAGGCAGGCTTCGCTCCGTGTCGCGCAAGTGGAAAGACATAGCATGAGACTTGTTCCCGCCAGGTGGAAGGAGGCCAGAAGGAATATGAGAGAACTGATGTGGAATGACAGAATAAGACTCGTCCCCGCCAGGATACCAGGTGAAAGGAGATAGGAAGGAATATGAATGAGTAAACCAAGGTGGAATGACAGAACGATTAGAGAAGTTGTAGGTCGGGGCAATGAATACGAACATGGTCCTGGCATGGACTGATAGAGCGTGCTTGTAAGTGACAATTGCACAATTGGCGGACAATTGGACAACTTCTGTCGGATTCATCCGTATTGAGCAAAAGCCAGCTGCCTTGTGCAAGTCACATTTTTTGTGAAAAATTTTGCCAGTTTGGACAGAAATCCGGGAAATTTTAAGGCAAATTCCGACGATTTTGGCCGTTTTTGAGGGGGAAAGGGGAAAATATCACTGCTGGCAAAGAATGACAGCAGGAAATTGCCTCGTGATGTCATCCAAGATGGCCGCCGCTCGTCCCCATCCCCTGGTGCAGAACCTATTATTTCTAACTACATATTACTAACATTTCCACCCATCCAGTTTCTCTAGAAGTAAAAGCTACACAGGCAGACTACTTTCTATAGTATGGAAGAGAAAACTAATGTTTTGTGCTGAAGCTGAAGAAACTGCAAAATTATTATGTGTCACTATCATTGTCCCTCGTTCCATCAAACGGCAAACTTTGCACTGCAACGTACCTGCATATGCTACTGAACATTAGAATTTCTGTGCTAAAACCTCTACTGACAGTTGTTTCCAAAGACCGTGTCCAAATTCAGGTACGTATATACTAGTGTACTTGCACCCTTGGCGCCATACTTGATGAATTCGTTCGTACAGGCAACCTTGTTGGCTTCGACCACAGCTATTAGCCAGCCAATCCCTTTCTTAGAACAAATATTTCGACAGTGAAGTTGTTAATTGCCGAAATTTTGTAGTTTAATTCAGGGATTAAATATTATTTAAATTTGACCTTGGTAAGATTTATTGCCGTGATCGTTATATGTGAGTTTGCAATTATGATACCTGTTTTGTCTTAGTTTCTGTCGGTTATGAACAGATATGCCTAATAAGAATTTATTGTTTAGAATTTTTTATGATGTATCTTTCCATAATTATTAACTTAGTTCAAAATGCTATGTCTACGCAGTAGAAATGCTGCCCTATTAGTCATTAAATAAAATAATCATGTCGAAAATCAATTTTAACCTACAAAATGCTTCTCAAAATGGCGGCACATGAAAACCGTAAGACCGCGAGAAGTATACCTATTTACTCGTACTTATACTTGCATAATTCACTTGCAATTCGGAAAGCACTGATGATGTCACTTCCGGGGACAGGTACGCATGAGATGTACGTACTTCAGGTGAATCCGGACACATACAAAACAACTTAACGCAGAGTTTTCATTGTGAAAGGTGCAAGGGAATAATGGCCGTTTTCCAGAGTTTTGTAGTGGAACGATTGCGCGAAAAGTGCTGTTTAAAACTGCAGTCTTGCATGCCAATGAGTGTTGACAGTCCCGAGCAAACGTACTCCACGTTGCACAGAATTAAAATATTATTCTTTCACACTATGAACAGAAACATCACAATGGGCTTGGTTAAAAAAAAGTACATCGGGATATTCAGACTGACAAGAGAAGGAAGATAATCGTTTTGCACAATGAACTGCAAGTGAGAAAGCTTCATTTGTAAAGCAATACAGTAGCTGTCGCTGCTCTACTTCAATTAACAAGCACGACTTTTCTGAGAAAAGAGCTTTCATACATATACTTGATCTATTGTTATTCAGAATATAATACAAATATCACATGAAAATATTCGTTTTCAAACAAACTTTGCCACGCCGACAGTTGCTGAAAATATTTCCTTTATATAATACACTCTCTATGACAAAAGTTTTATTACATTAAAAAGTTTTAAACATTTTCAAACTCAAATTTATGAAGCCATCATCATAACAGAAGAATTAACAGAAAATGCGCCTTTTCTTCAATGGAATGCACAAGGACATAAGTGAAGGCATCTTAACATCATCAGGTTTCCCTAGCTAATTGCATCTTACACTCGCTTCGAAGTTTTGTGTCTAGTGTTACGAACTAGCTTTTAAAGTAAGCTCGTACTTGAAAGTATTTAGGGACGTAGCTCAATAATGACTCATGATTCGGCAGAGCACAGCAGTATCTGATGAGGTTTTATTACATGAAAATTATACAGTTGCTGTTTAAATGACTATTGATCGGGGGAGCTTTAAGTTGAATACCAAGATGATTATTTAATTACATTATGATTCACGCCATTTTAATTAAACCTAACTGGAAAGTCATCACCTTGTTGTAGCCGGAGGCTGATCCTGCGAGACGGTTAACGCCGGCCGTACACTACCGTCTTCTTAGTCTGCTTCGCTGGTCGGGTCGTCCAAAGGACTAAAGACGAAAGCCAACGTTCCGGGTGTTACGCCGGCCTATATCAAGCGCGTGGTTCTGCGGCCCCGCTCGGTGACCGGTGGGGGGAATTTCTGCAACTGTCGTCTTTCGCAAGGATCGACGACCAAATGGTGGCGTTGCAATCCCGCTCGTTTCCAGGTTTAATGTTTGAATGTGTGATCAGGCAAGCCGTTCAGCTAAGGCCGGATCACACCATAACACTAGGAATTCGTCTTGTAAAACTAAGATTGACTACGTCTTTTCTTATCTGAAGGCCCTTATTTCTGTCGAATATACTTATCCTTATTTACATTATCAGTACGTGTATTTTCCATGCATTTTTCGCACAGTTGCCTTTCCCACTGAGAAACATTATTGTTTCCAGCTCTTTCAAATTTAATGACACAGGATTTTTTTTTTTTTTGCAGATTTGACAACTGTACAGAATAAAATATTTTGTTCGTTTCACAAACAATTCTTTAGGGAAAATATAAGTAGCCAAAAAAATTCTGGTTGCACTACAGGAGAAACACTGTTTCTTTAGAACGCACTTTACGAAACATACAAAATTATTTATTTATCACCATGTTCATAATAAACCAGTCTAATGGTACTAGCTTGTTAAAATTCAACTTTAGTTTTACCCACTCCACAGTAACCTGTAAAATTTTCTCTAATTTACTTGTTGTGTTACAAATAATAATCTAGGGCAGCGTTTCCCAAACTTTTTTTCCGTGACCCGGTTATTTTTAAGCTTTTCCTTCACGACCCACTAAAAACTTTTTTGTGGATTCTGGTGTATTAGCGCAATAAAACATGTTTTTAAGTATATTACAGTTTAATATTTTAACAAAGAAGCGTTAACAAATGTACAACAATTATAATCAAATTAAAACCTCAGAAAAATTCGAAGACATAGTTATTTTGGTAACTATTAATTCTCTCTTTTTATTAATTAAGAAATCTGTTGGCTATTCACTGTATTCCGGGTGTTTTAATTCCAAGTGCCTCTTCAACTTTGAAGGTTTCATAGACTCGTTTGAAAGTGCGGCATAACAAATACATACCACATAATGGTTTGTCATCAGCACCCTTAATGAATCCAAATTGTAAATTATCTTCAGAATATTGTCGAGTACATGACTACTTCTGTTTTGTTGAGTAGAAGACTGCACATCGTGCGGCCGTTTGCTAGCACCACTCGCACCTGGCTCCGGCTGGACATCACTTGACTGTCTGTTTGTGCCACTCCTAGAACCCGTACTTTGTTTTATTACGCACTTGTCCGTCGTCAATCGAGACGTAATGAGTATACACAAAAAATACACACTCTTTGTCTTGATACTAAGCTCAAACTGACTGAATGAACGAACAAACGAGCGGGCGGAGTGGGGCGAGTGCGGGCACGGGCGGGTGGAACAAATGGTTAATTTTTTTTCCTGCGTGAACAACGATACGTAAAACGGTAAAGTGACGCTAGCCAGCATTTTGTTTTCGTGGCCCGGTACTGGGCCGCGATCCACCATCTGGTAAACGCTGATCTAGGGGACTAGTTTCCGAGTAATAGTTTGTGAAAATACATAAATGTTTTACAGCGTAGCTAATAGTGCAGGTATGTGGAGAGAGAAAATCTTAATTCACAGTATTATGCTGTACCACAAAATAATGTCGAGCTGACTTACAAGTGCTGTCAGCACAACATTAAAACAAAGACGAAACTCAGGTGTCTATACCTGTTCAAAGATTTGAAGATATATTTTATAGCTCTTATGTTTCTCATTCCAGTTCATTACAAGGACAATTAAAATATCTTTGATCTGCAGATCAGCATACATTCTAAAGAGCAATCGAAAGAAGTCTTTTTATTACAGTTGTCACGTGACAGTTTTGAGGATTATAGCACGCCTTTGGCTCACTTCCCTCACCCCCTTACCCCACCCCCTTCAACCTTTAGCGCACTTTGCTGTCGCCTTCGAATAGGCACGTGGCATGGAAAATCTCCAGACACGTGAAGCTGAAGCGGAGGCCTCCCCCCCCCACACCCCCTTCATCTACCTACGCCTCCAACCCGCCAGCAGATCTGTCGAGAGTGCAGGGCTTTCGAGTTATCACCCAAAATTATCAGGCGTAGTTCGCCGGAACGCCGAAAATAAGCACCGCGGCAGAAATACCGACTAGCAGTATTGATGCCGAGGTATTATCCCCCCGCCCGCCCAGTTCCTTCAGAACGAGGACACGTGTGGTAAAAACCTTTGTTCGAAACTCACCACTTCACCCCTCCCCTCACCCCCTTCCCACCCAGGGCGCCACGTGCCGAGAATGTAGGCTTGCAGGCGGGCGTGTATAAAAACCCCTTTCCAAGAATGGGAGGGGGTCAGTCAGTAATCAGTCGTGAGTGAGTAATCACTCGTCAGTATTATCGGTCGTCACAGGTTCAGTCGATTTCTACCGCGCCGAGAGAGTAAGTCAGAGAATAGTTACTAAGGCCGGGATCTCGGAACCCGGCCACATCCGTCAGCCGCATCCTTAAGGGGTCAGTAATATCGGGACCGTCAGTCGATTACTACCGCCGGGTCCGGAAGTTGATGATCACCGAGCCAAGGGAAGAAATCGCGAGCAGACGTGAGAACGAGTCCAAAACCGCAGCCCAGAGAGGGTCCGCACCGACGGAACGGCTTCCAGGGCCGACCACTTCACTGGAACGCCACCACAGCTGACAGCACTCGCCACGGAGTTAAGTATGCAAATCACCGTCACAGAAGCCCCCGCCATCACGAAGTAATTCGCCCAGTAAATTCGAGTAGACAAAGTAAAACAGTACCGCACCTCGAACGTTTAATGTGGTGTATTTGTGAAAAACTATAAGATACAATATACCAGTACTTCTAATTTCAACAGTGATAATCTACTTAATTTACAAAACCCAAAACCCCCCCACGCACCTAATAGTCGGGGCCTGGGGGACATTAACTTTGACCGTATAAGCCGCCTTGTCTTTTACAGTGGGGCTTACATACGTCAAGTTAATTTGGCGCACAACTGTGGGGCCTAGACAAGCCTACGTCAAGTTAATTTGGCTTCCCAACTGTGGGGCCTAGACAAGCATACCTCACAGTGAACAGACACAAATTCTAAGTGTATTTCTGTACATTTACAAAAGCAAAATTATTTCTTTAAATATGTTTAAAGGTCACACTATTTTGAAGAGTATGTTTCACGATTGTAAACTAATTTTAAACGATATTATTTAAGCTCTGAGTGATATTTCGAATGAAGATAATTTGTAGAACATTTGTGCATTTCAGTACTTAAGGTAGAATAAGTTTTGAAATCAAAATCTTGACTTCAATGCTTTGTTAAAATGTTTACATATAGTAATTTAAAACTCAAAATTTATACTTCTGCTTTATTTTACGATTTTACGGTGTTTTCCAATTCCCTCTGTTAAAATGTCGTGCAGTGGGAAACATTAAGAATGTTAATGTAGCAGTACAAGTACTGCAAATAGGCGGAACTATTTGCCCAGATTTTTTCTGTACAAGAAAAGGGTTTATGTTGTATTTGAATCGCCATTGTTAAAAACGGTTCCTATGCCAAAATCGTAATTAAACTTTCATACTGAAAAATTGTAAGGAGTTAAATAATCAGCAAAGCAAGATGCGTTTCATACTGAGTTTATAAACGAAATTTATATGCTTGTTTTACATGATTTTTTATGTTCTGTGACAGTACTTAGAATTGTAATTAAACATAGAAAATCAAATTTGCACAACATTTTACATGTAAAATTGATAATGATAACAATTTTTTATTTCGATTTTTTTGCAGTATTGATATTCGAGGGATTATACTTCACCTTAAAGATTTACTTTTTTTCAGGTAGTTCTTAAAGTTCAAAAAAATTATCAACTGTTTAACAACCATAAAATGAATTGATAAAAAAAAATATATATTCCTGCAACAATTNTACTTTTTTTCAGGTAGTTCTTAAAGTTCAAAAAAATTATCAACTGTTTAACAACCATAAAATGAATTGATAAAAATATATATATATTCCTGCAACAATTTTTTTTTTTATGCGAATAAAGTATTTACCGAATATCACGCATATGTAACCCAGAAAATGCAACAAAATTACTTACAAAGACTGGGGATTTAAGAATTGTGATTTCCCAAGTTTGGGACGGAACACAGACAACTGCCCCTCCCCCCTAAGACGATTACTTAAATTCTTCACTGCTTTTGATATATAAAAGGTCTTGTTTAAAGTAAAACGCAAAATTTTCTACATTTCCACAATACAGTCTACTAAAATCCACCCACGTTCACGTCCCCTCCCTCACCCATAAAAAAACATTCAATAAATGTAAAACGGTGTATCTTATAAATCAAGTTCAATTCTAAATTTACGTTCGTAAAATTTTACATAACATTTCCGAAATATACAATAATCCACTAAAATATCTTGCAGGTGGCAAGAATGATGAGCAACCTAGAGATGCGAATACTGACGGNTCTTCACTGCTTTTGATATATAAAAGGTCTTGTTTAAAGTAAAACGCAAAATTTTCTACATTTCCACAATACAGTATACTAAAATCCACCCACGTTCACGTCCCCTCCCTCACCCATAAAAAAACATTCAATAAATGTAAAACGGTGTATCTTATAAATCAAGTTCAATTCTAAATTTACGTTCGTAAAATTTTACATAACATTTCCAAAATATACAATAATCCACTAAAATATCTTGCAGGTGGCAAGAATGATGAGCAACCTAGAGATGCGAATACTGACGGAAATGGCAAGATACGCGCAAGACGAAGGGCGCCTGACATCTGCCAACATGCACTAGCAATGCTCTGTATTTTAAAAATTTCACGATCTACATCACGCCATTTTGAGTGGCCTCGGGAAGAATTGTACAGCTAGAAGAAAATATTTATATCACTTCAAGAAAGCATAACGAACAAACCATAGAATGTACTAGTGGTAAAATAACTCGGATGCGAACCCTCCCTTAAGCCCGTATTCCACGATAAAATTTTCAGTACAGGCTCGGGCAGAAGCTTCCACGAGCCTGCATGCACGCAGGTATAGAGGGTTCTTTGGAATAACCTATCCAACGATACTTGTTGCAGCGGAAGTAAATACGAGTGCATTTTTTTATGATTTACTTCTGCAATTATGGTTCAGGAACAATTTTCACTCACGATTTCAGCATTGTGTGTTCAAGCACAAAGCTTTGTTGTTATAACTGCTATATTTATGTTAAATAATCACGAATATTTACCTTAATTTGCACACAATAGAATAAGTAGACAATATAGTGGTTTTTTATTTACTATTTATTGGTGTTTAATAGTCTTATGTTCTTCTCAAAATAAAATAAACATAATGACTCACCACACACTCTCTGTCTCTCTCTCTCTCTCTCTGTCTGATTAGCTAAAATTCGAACCTTGTAAGAAACCTTTCATCAAACATTGCGCACGACAAATTACGAAAACGTTAATGAAAACGGCCAGCAGTCGGCTAAATATTCCATTGAACCATCCAGATAAGCGACCATGCAGACTTGCATGGAATCGTCCAAGAAACGTTCCATCATGGTATACGGGATTTAGATGCACCCATTTCCATTTGTGGGTGAATTGAAGATGGGCATAGAGATGCGAGAGTAATGTGTACTTCCCAAGAATTCGGAAACGGATATAGTTTTAGATGAGTTTCAGGATGAAAATGTCATGATTTAAATACAATTTAATACATTTATACAAGTATATATAAATAAACTACACAGAAGAGTAAAAAAAGACTGGTACACCTGCCTAATATCGTGTAGGGGCCCCGCGAGAACGCAGAAGTGCCGCAAGACGACGTGGCATGGACTCGACTAATGTCTGAAGATATGCAGGAGGCAATTCACACCATGAATCCTGCAGGTCAGTCCACAAATCCATAGGAGTGCGAGGCGGTGGAGATCTCTTCTGAACATTAAGTTGCAAGGCATCCCAGATATGCTCAATAATGTTCATGTCTGGTGATTTAGGTGGCCAATGGAAGTGTCTAAAGTCAGAAGAGTGTTCCTGGAGCCACTCGGTAGCAACTCTCGACGTGTGGGGTGTTGCATTGTCCTGCTGAAATTGTCCACGTTAGTCAGAATGCACAATGGACATGGATGGGTGCAGGTGATCGNGAATGCACAATGGACATGAATGGGTGCAGGTGATCGGACAGGATGCTTACGTATCTGTCACCTGTCAGAGTCGCATCTAGACGTATCAGGGGTCCCATTTCACGCCAACTGCACACGCCCCATACAATGACAGAGCCTCCACCAGCTTGAAGAGTCCCCTGTTGACATGTAGGGTCCATGGTTTCATGAGGATGTATCCATACCCGTACACGTCCATCCGCCCGATACAATTGGAAACGAGACTTGTCAGACCAGGCAACGTGTTTCCAGTCATCAACAGTCCAATGGCGGTGTTGGCGGGCCCAGGCGAGATGTAAAGCTTTGTGTCGTGCAGTCAACAACAGTAGACGAGTGGGCGTTCGGCTCCGAAAACCCATATGAATGATGGTACGTTGAATAGTTCGCACACTGGCACTTGTCGATGCCCCAGCATTGAAATCTGCGCCAATTTGAGAAAGGGTTGCACGTCTGTCACGTTTAATGATTCTCGTCAGTCGTCGTTTGTCCCGTTCGTTCTTCGTTCACGATATTTTTCCGGCGGCAGCGATGTCGAAGATTTGATGTTTTACCAGATTCCCGATATTCACGGTACACTCGTGAAATGGTCGTACGCGAAAATCCAAATTGTATCGCTACCTCGGAGATGATATGTCCCATGTCTCGTGCGCCGACTATAACACCACGTTCAAACTCACTTAAATCTTGATAACCTGCCATTGTAGCAGCAGTAACCGATCTAGCAACTTTGCCAGACGCTTGTTGCCTTATCTAGTCACTGCCGACCGCATCATGTTACTCTGTTTGGTGTCATACCTCTGTTATTTGCATACGCACGCCTATACCAGTTTTTTTTTTGGCTCTTTAGTGTATAATGTATCTCAAATTATTTTCGCAAGGCGCTTGCTGCATTCGCGGTAAGATATGGTTCGTAGATTATTTAGATCCATAACACTGACAAAGCCCATCATACAATATAAATGGTAAGTCACTAACTGGTATACATACTTTATACATAAATTTCAATACGACGCTGTTCTGGGTCCACAGTTCAGGAAGGACACAATCCACATAAAACCTCTAAAATTTCTCTTTTATTATAGTTTTCCAGAATACATCATTTCGGTTAATTACTTCTTCACTTTCACGCCAAATGGTGTCAAAACTCCACAAAATAATTCTCTCGTTTTGTAGCATGAAGCTGACCTTGTACATGTTTGTTGTTTTTATTGAAAGCAGTTATTTTCATGTTGTAATTGTTAATATTCAAAAACAAAATTTTCTAGCAAAAATTGCGTCTTAGGGGGGTTGAGATTTCTGTGGATGATGGACATTTCACCTCAGCAATCCCATAATCAGACACAAGTTCGCCAGGTGTAACTCTCATGTATGGAAGTTTCTGATCTATAAGTAGACCACACTTCTCCATTTTGATACCGACGATCTTCTCCGTACAATGAAGTGCCTCGTTTTCATTATCTCATACTTTTTGAAGTTACTGTAGAGCAGTGATCTAACCGAAGACTGACGACTAGTTTGATGTTGTCTCAAACAGACCGTGCCAAAAATGGAAACTGTTCGGAGTCTTCGTCGTTCTTTCATCCACTTTTCTGGGTCCTTTTGTAGCACTGTTTCTTTCTCAGTTTCGTTTATTTCGATCTCTGTTTTGGTCTGACTAACCAAACATTTTTTGTTTTTCTGTTTAAAAAATGTCTTTGGTATAACAGGTTTTTGAGAATAGGGGCCATAATTACAGTCAGCTNGACCGCATCATGTTACTCTGTTTGGTGTCATACCTCTGTTATTTGCATACGCACGCCTATACCAGTTTTTTTTTTGGCTCTTTAGTGTATAATGTATCTCAAATTATTTTCGCAAGGCGCTTGCTGCATTCGCGGTAAGATATGGTTCNTTTTTTTTTTGGCTCTTTAGTGTATAATGTATCTCAAATTATTTTCGCAAGGCGCTTGCTGCATTCGCGGTAAGATATGGTTCGTAGATTATTTAGATCCATAACACTGACAAAGCCCATCATACAATATAAATGGTAAGTCACTAACTGGTATACATACTTTATACATAAATTTCAATACGACGCTGTTCTGGGTCCACAGTTCAGGAAGGACACAATCCATATAAAACCTCTAAAATTTATCTTTTATTATAGTTTTCCAGAATACATCATTTCGGTTAATTACTTCTTCACTTTCACGCCAAATGGTGTCAAAACTCCACAAAATAATTCTCTCGTTTTGTAGCATGAAGCTGACCTTGTACATGTTTGTTGTTTTTATTGAAAGCAGTTATTTTCATGTTGTAATTGTTAATATTCAAAAACAAAATTTTCTAGCAAAAATTGCGTCTTAGGGGGGTNAAGCAGTTATTTTCATGTTGTAATTGTTAATATTCAAAAACAAAATTTTCTAGCAAAAATTGCGTCTTAGGGGGGGTTGAGATTTCTGTGGATGATGGACATTTCACCTCAGCAATCCCATAATCAGACACAAGTTCGCCAGGTGTAACTCTCATGTATGGAAGTTTCTGATCTATAAGTAGACCACACTTCTCCATTTTGATACCGACGATCATCTCCGTACAACGAAGTACCTCGTTTTCATTATCTGTGCCATAATGTAAAGCATACTTTTTGAAGTTACTGTAGAGCAGTGATCTAACCGAAGACTGACGACTAGTTTGATGTTGTCTCAAACAGACCGTGCCAAAAATGGAAACTGTTCGGAGTCTTCGTCGTTCTTTCATCCACTTTTCTGGGTCCTTTTGCAGCACTGTTTCTTTCTCAGTTTCGTTTATTTCGATCTCTGTTTTGGTCTGACTAACCAACCTTTTTTGTTTTTCTGTTTAAAAAATGTCTTTGGTATAACAGGTTTTTGAGAATAGGGGCCATAATTACAGTCAGCTNTTTTTTGTTTTTCTGTTTAAAAAATGTCTTTGGTATAACAGGTTTTTGAGAATAGGGGCCATAATTACAGTCAGCTTTGTCAAGTTTGCGAACTAATTTTTTTCTTTTGTGGACCACGGACACTTTTCTTTAAAGCCTGCTATTTTTTCAGCTCGCACAGTTAGGTGTGATTACGAGCAGTGTTGCCAAGGATGTCGTAGATAATACCCTAAGAAACATTTGAAAAGTCCCCATTTTAAAACTGAAATCATCTAGATTTTTCTAAGATTCGAACATAATATTTCAGTTATCAAACAATGATTATATTTATATAAATATGCAATATTACATATATTTCGAAATGTAGCCAAGTGTTTAATTCATGATTTGACTAAGCAAAATATTCACAATGTTATGATCAAAATTTCTCTTCGAAGCATACTGTGCTCTTCAATAAATAAGATAAAAGTGGACGTTATCACAACATGAAACGTGCAAAGCATATGTACACATAGTATGTCTCCTATACATTTGATTACATTACCAACAAAATCTGCATCATCGTAGTGGGACCGGAGCTTGGAGATAGACACCAGAGCACACAGACCATCGCATCAGACGTCATACTATCACATCTAGAAGCCACGACTGGCGACATTTTGCGAAGTGTGCAGGGCGGTATGGATACCCCGATATCAACACGGACAGTAGTCAGAGTACTCGCCTCCAACAAAGGCGAACAGGGTTGTATTCCTGACGGGCTCACCCGAGTTTTCACATATGTTAAACGCAGCGGACGTTGTCGTTGGTCGGCGGGTTTTCTCGGAACACTATCGTTCCCTCCGTCCTTGCATTCCGCCGCTGCTGCATCTTCACCTCATTTCAAACTCGCCGGCGCTCGGTGTTAGGCGGCAACCAAAACCTCTCAATTAAATTGATGGGTGTTAGGTTTAACTGTGCGACAAGAATTTGGTAACGAGCATCGACATCTGTCACATGTCGACCTCGACATTAATATGTTGACCTCAACCTCGACATGTCACACTCGACCTCGACATGTCGCCCTCGATGTCAACATATCGCACTCTACCCCGACTTGTTGAATGTATTCCAAAAATAATATCAACAGTTGGACATACATGAGTCGATGTCGACCTCGACTGTTAGCTGCAGGCGACAGAGAAAGGCCGGAAGGGAGGCCGCCGGCGGCCACATCGTGGCGCCGGAAGGGAGCGGACGCCCGGCAAGGCCGCTCACCTGCTCAAGGCCTGTTCCTGCTCGGGCAGTGCGCGCACGTGCCCCGGCAAGGCCGCCCGTGATTTGGCGAGCGATGGCTGGCGACCGGCCACTGCACCACTGGCCTTACCAATCGACACACGGGCACAGAGTATTTTAGGATACAGACGCGAAACTGCTTGCCGTACACGCGAGCGAAATGACGTCACTGGCCAGCAACATGTTGGAACGCCGTTCGCCGATCAGCGTGCTAACCTACTCGCCAGCCGGCAGCCCAGCCAGTAGGGAGCATGTCACAGCATGCATTAACCCATCAGACGCAAGGCCCGTCCCCAGTGCCTCGTGCAGCCAATCAGAGAATGGGCACGCCCACATCAAAGGGACCGCCACGCCATTTATTCTCTTGTGTAATTGGCGTTTAGGGCGAATATAAGTTTTTTGAATTTCTTAGGTTAGGGAGGGAAATGATGAATTTTATATTTGTAGCAAACACCCAAACACTATTTAAATTGTAGGCATAAAATGTAATGCCCCCGGAGATCTACTATCAAATGAGATCCATTATTTTCCTTTACCACAAGTCAGAAACATGATTTTTGCCTTGTTTCTATCACACAAGCAACAAACAAGAAGTTGCCTATATAACTAATGGGCCTACTTTCCTCTACATGGATGAAAATTATTTTGATGAAGTTCTTAAATGGTTAGATGGAAGGAGGGTCTTGATGTCTCGCTGTTAGCGATATCTTTAAAAATGGAACCAGAAACAAATACAATACTAGTGATACAATTAAAAATTCACACATGCCTTACCTGGGACTCGAACACAGAACGCTTCGTACCGTAAGCGGCCATGCAATCAACTGCATTACGAAGGTAGGGTTCCGAGCATCAACTTCGGTTGTAATCAGAATAAATTTTTTTGTAGACCGGGTTTACCATCCTCAAATATTTACAGGGTCATCGTTTTGAAAACGAGTGTGCGAGCTACTTAAATAATGTAAGTTTATATGGCCTACCATAGCACAACTTCAATGTAGAATTAGGCGAAAATAGGTTGAATGGTTCCCAAAATATTGCATTTTCACATTTGGCGCTATTGTACATAAGGGCCTAAAAACAGGCTCTTTGTAGGCATATCTGATACTTCTAATAAATATTGCCATTATACAAAGTTTGGTAGAAATAAGTCAAATTATTTGATAGATATGACAATCCATTTATAAATAAATCATTTATATTGCCACAATTTAAAAAAACGATAACTTACTGTAGTGCTATTTGTTTGCCAAATTTGGTAGGAACCGGTTGATAAATTTTCGAGCTATGACAAAACATAATTTATTTGAATGACACTATATTACAAAACGGTGGACAGAAGAATCACTGAGTAGACGTATTTGATGGTTGCAATAGATAGTCCTACTGCCAGAATACAAAATTAAGTTGATTTTTGTTACATGGTTTCGTAGATAGTGATATAAAGGTTTATATGGTCATCATTTTGAAAATAATAGCAGGGCCCACTAAAACATGTCAGATTACTAGACCCAGTGTAGTACACTGAAGAGCCAAAAAAACTAGTATAGGCGTGCGTATGCAAATAACAGAGGTATGGAACCAATCAGAGTAACGCGATGCGGTCGGTAGCTAGATCGGTTACTGCTGCTACAATGGCAGGTTATCAAGATTTATGTGAGTTTGAACGTGGTGTTATTGTCGGTGCACTAGATATGGGACATAGCATCTCCGAGGTAGCGATAACATTTGGATGTTCGCGTACGACTATTTCACGAGTGTACTGTGAATATCGGGAATCCGGTAAAACATCACATCTTCGACATCGCTGCGGCCGGAAAAAGATCGCGAAAGAACGGGACAAACGACGACTGACGAGAATCATTAAACGTGACAGACGTGCAACCCTTTCTCAAATTGGCGCAGATTGGATTTGTGGACCGCCCTGCAGGATTCATGTTGTGAATTGCCTCCTGCATACCTTCAGACATTAGTCGAGTCCATGCCACCTCGTCTTGCGGCACTTCTGCGTGCTCGGAGGGCCCTACATGATATTAGGCAGGTGTACCAGTTTTTTTGGCCCTTCACTGTTTTATTACTTGATCTCCAAACGTGGCAGTAATCGGTTGATTAAATTATTTCCGGATGTATGGCTTAAAAATATATAATTTTTAATGTGGTGCTGTCTTATAAAATGGCGGACAAAGATGTTATGTGTTGACTCATTTAATGCTTGTAATATATACTTACTTTCAGCTTAACAAGTTTGGTGGGAACTAATCAAAATATATCGTAAATCTAAAAATTTAACCCAAATTATTTATATGGCCGCCCTTTTTTAAAATGTTCCTTATCGATTATAATTTTTTATATTAACATGGACTAAAACAGTATTACTTATATTACAAATTTTGCAGGAACCGGTTGTATAGTTACCAAAATAGAACGTAAAGGATGTATTATTCTCTTGTTGCACTGTCTTAAAAATGGCAGATTAATAACATTATCACTTTTTAAATTCATTGTATACATCATGCACTGTCGATGTACCAAATTTCGTTCAAACCGGTTAAATGGTTCCAGAAATAAAACACAATGCCCTAAATTTAAATTATCAACAATTTTGAAATTGAGTACCCTGCGTGATCAAAAACTATAAATTTAGGATCACTTTACTAAATACCATATGTGAACCAAGTTCGGTTAAATTAGGTTTACGGGTTTAAAAGTTATTAGAGGGTGGGGAGGAACACACATTCCAGACAGACATTCGGGTGATTGCATAAGCCTATCTTTCCTTCGGAAAGTAGGCTAAAAATAACAAAAATTACATAATTTAAACTAAAAAAATAAATCTTTTACAACCTACTTCAAAATATTTATCTAACAACTCAAAATAACATTTTCCCGTATGTAGCTACTAATAATAAATGTATAACTCAAAATGTATGTTGAATTTGGTCTTCAGGTTTCGATTTATGTATTGGACTTATCAATCCATTCGCACTTACTGTACACAATTGTCTACATGTTGCACAGGAAGGTTACATTCGCACTTAGTAGACACAATTGTCTACATGTTGCACAGGAAGGTTACATTCGTACTTACTATACACAATTGTCTGCATGTTGCACAGGAAGGTTATATTCGCACTTACTATACACAATTGTCTACATGTTGAACAGGATGGTTATATTCGCACTTAGTAGTCACAATTGTCTACATGTTGCACAGGAAGATTATATTCGCACTTAGTAGACACAATTGTCTACATGTTGCACAGGAAGGTTACATTCGTACTTAGTATACACAATTGTCTGCATGTTGCACAGGAAGGTTATATTCGCACTTACTATACACAATTGTCTACATGTTGAACAGGATGGTTATATTCGCACTTAGTAGACACAATTGTCTACATGTTGCACAGGAAGATTATATTCGCACTTAGTAGACACAATTGTCTACATGTTGCACAGGAAGGTTACATTCGTACTTACTATACACAATTGTCTGCATGTTGCACAGGAAGGTTATATTCGCACTTACTATACACAATTGTCTACATGTTGAACAGGATGGTTATATTCGCACTTAGTAGACACAATTGTCTACATGTTGCACAGGAAGATTACATTCGTACTTACTATACACAATTGTCTGCATGTTGCACAGGAAGGTTATATTCGCACTTACTATACACAATTGTCTACATGTTGCACAGGAAGGTTACATTCGCACTTAGTAGACACAATTGTCTACATGTTGCACAGGAAGGTTACATTCGTACTTACTATACACAATTGTCTGCATGTTGCACAGGAAGGTTATATTCGCACTTACTATACACAATTGTCTACATGTTGCACAGGAACGTTACATTCGCACTTAGTAGACACAATTGTCTACATGTTGCACAGGAACGTTACATTCGTACTTACTATACACAATTGTCTGCATGTTGCACAGGAACGTTACATTCGCACTTAGTAGACACAATTGTCTACATGTTGCACAGGAAGGTTACATTCGTACTTACTATACACAATTGTCTGCATGTTGCACAGGAAGGTTATATTCGCACTTACTATACACAATTGTCTACATGTTGCACAGGAACGTTACATTCGCACTTAGTAGACACAATTGTCTACATGCTGCACATGAAGGTTACATTCGTACTTACTATACACAATTGTCTGCATGTTGCACAGGAAGGTTACATTCGCACTTAGTAGACACAATTGTCTACATGTTGCACAGGAAGGTTACATTCGCACTTAGTAGACACAATTGTCTACATGTTGCACAGGAAGGTTACATTCGCACTTAGTAGACACAATTGTCTACATGTTGCACAGGAACGTTACATTCGCACTTAGTGGACACAATTGTCTACATGTTGCACAGGAACGTTACATTCGCACTTAGTAGACACAATTGTCTACATGCTGCACATGAAGGTTACATTCGTACTTACTATACACAATTGTCTGCATGTTGAACAGGATGGTTATATTCGCACTTACTATACACAATTGTCTACATGTTGAACAGGATGGTTACATTCGCACTTAGTAGACACAATTGTCTACATGTTGCACATGAAGGTTATATTCGCACTTAGTAGACACAATTGTCTACATGTTGCACAGGAAGGTTACATTCGCACTTAGTGGACACAATTGTCTACATGTTGCACAGGAACGTTACATTCGCACTTAGTAGACACAATTGTCTACATGTTGCACAGGAAGGTTACATTCGTACTTACTATACACAATTGTCTGCATGTTGCACAGGAAGGTTATATTCGCACTTACTATACACAATTGTCTACATGTTGAACAGGATGGTTATATTCGCACTTAGTAGACACAATTGTCTACATGTTGCACAGGAAGGTTACATTTGGTCGTTGCTGTACACTACGAGACTCGGAGCCCATTCCCTGTGGGTAACCAATTGTAAACCGTGTTGATGGTCTTGTTTATAAACCGTTCGTACTAATTTATGTGAACAGAAAGCCTACAGATTATTGGTTGTTAATTCTAAACTACTGCTGTATCAGCCTAAGTACAGCTCTTATCTTAAAACATCAATTAAAGTAGATCCGGAAGAGTTAGTTTCGCAGCTTTTATGTCATAATGCTAATCGGAAGACTGCTTGCAAACACAAGTAATGCAAATTTACACCAGAAGACACAGTCATCCCTTAGCCCGTCGTCTACGATTCGAACAGGAATCCTAAGCCAGGGAGCTCATCGCGAATAATGACAACATTTGTCGACTTGATGAACCGATGATTTTGTGTTACGTCAAGAATTAGCTAGTTTAGTAGTTTTCAACTAAAACTGTCAGCTGTATTTCAATTCTGATATTATTTTTCTGTACGTTACACAACTTGAAATCACTCCCGGTTTATTTTCGTTTTAGTCATAAATAGCTTAAATGAACGATACGTATTTTAATGCAATTTACTTGCTAACAGAAAATTGAGATTTTTTTGGCCGTTGGTAACATTGCCAGAATCGTGGTATCTTCGTTTTTGAATTTGGATTTTGAAGAGGCAATTCTGGTGCACCTCTGATCTCTGCAAAACCAGGATATATTTATGGAATATCATATAACATTTAAGTACAGCAGACATAATTCCTACGTATTTCATTTCAGTGTTTAATTAAAAGTGAAATAACTTCGAAAAGTCACATGAAGCAAAAACTATATGCTTTTTTAACTGTCTCAGTAATGTACACGCATATAAAAAAAGGACCATACACTAATAGGGGGTGGGCACAGTTGCCGAGATATATGTCCGCTTGTTAATGGTTTAAGCGCAGTTTTTTTTTTGCAGATGATATTACCTAGACGTAAGCACCATTGTTCTCGAAAGCACAGTCAATAGGGAGTTAGTAGGCCTAAGTGGGTTTATAACGTTTATTTTTAAACCCTCTGTATCATTCATTTATGTAGTAGTTCCAATTCTTTCCTACTAAACCACCACATTTTCAACTTTCCATGTGCACCTTTTCGTAAAACCTTGTATATTCTTAGAGTTTATCGTTTACAGTTACTACTTTCTCTTCTGTATTATTGGGAAACGACTGATTTATTCAATAACTTTTCGCAGTACTTCACTTGCATGCCTCATATTGTCTCAATTCTTCTTCATCACATCAGGAACTCTCTAAATAATTATTAGTTTTAGGATGCATTTATTTCTATTCAATGCGAAGTAACTTATCAAGTAACCGTGAATTTAGACTTACGTTCTCATCTGAAAGGCGCCCTGACGTTCATCTTATTTTCTTCGTTAATTATTTGTTTTATTCACAGGATGTACATCAGTGACAGTCCGGAGACACAAACCATTGTTACTACTTTTAATTATAGAATTCGCCTGAAGGAAAAGGCGATATTGGTTACCTCACTAATTGACTTGTGAAAAGTTATCAAAAAGTTAGAGCCTGTTCTTTCACAAATGTCACAGCGACCCTGACTTGGAATATAAAATGCAAATTTCTTTGGCTTTACTCTATCAAATTAATTAAAAGCACGGAGAAATAAACGAAAGCGAGACGCGTGCTCTAACTGCCAACATCCTGCTGAGACGTTCATTAAAAATACATTAGCGTGTTCAAGGTCAGCCTTAAAAATACGCCAGTAACTGGTATTTTTTATTAAATATAATGGTAACATGACTGGACAAAAGTATATTTAAGTATATTTCACCAGCACAACAGCACAACAGTGATGAGGTTTGCACGGTTACGCCTTGGGAACAGCAACTTCAGAGGTTTAGCCTTTTTTTACAGGTCAGGCAGGAGCAAAATATGTCATATATATATATAAGAAGCGGTATCGGTCTTTCGGTGCATCGACACATTAGCAAGGAACAAGCGCATGGAACCAAAAAGAAATTCAATCTTCTGGTTTGAGTAACGCCTATTCATCAGTTTCTGATCTTCTGAAGCGCAGTGAAGTGCTTGCTGTCTGAATAAATCTGATATATTTATATGTATGTTAAGTGACTTTATTATGGCGGAATTAGTTATTTACTACTGCCTCGCTAATCTGGCACTAACTCTAAATTTCAGGTTCCACGCACACTTGGACAGAATTATTCGCGAGCTTATTTAGCTACTACCTTTGCAGTAATTTCTTATCTGACTGGCTACACGGAATTCTGCCATTTGAGTATTAAATGTTCACATTGGTTCCAGTGCACGCGTTTCAATCTTTACTCGAGCGGAGAAGTTTGAAGAACTCTACATTTGTTTGAAGCTTGTCGTGTTATTGAGTTGTAACACGAAAATGACAGGCCCATAACCACCTCGCCATACTCCAGGAACACTTTTCACTGGCCTTATTCATGGAATCAGTGAACGGAAAATGTCACCAGCACAGAAGTCCTATTGAGATATTAAGATAGACATATGCCTGCTTATTAGTGATAGAACAGATGAAATGGGAAGAACTTTAAATGCTTCCACTTTCTACCTGATTTTCAGCTGCACGGCACTGCGTGCCATTCTTTGAACTTATGTGATGGAATTCCCCAGCATAATGTCGAAGATAACTTTCTGTGACTTTACTTCACATCGCACTTAAAATATGGTTTATGTAAAAAAACACATTCCGTTTAAGATTATTCTACGAGCACTGCTCGCATCGTACAAATACAATTCTATTTTCAAAATACCAACACTATTTTTAATCAAAAAAACCGATAGTGGTTTTTAAGCGTTTTGTGAAGTTGTTAGGCAAAATTCAATTAGACATTGTGATAGTAAATTATTTAAGATAGGCTTAGAATAGTATTTAATGACATTAAGCTGTATAGTTGAAAAGCATTTATTGCGTACTATCTAGAGAGTAGTTCGAATAAGATGACTTAGTATCGTTTTGTTTGCTGACAAACAAATTTCTTGTTTTATTATCATCAAAGCCATTGAGTTTTCTTGAAATAATCTAAGTGTATAATCATGTTACGATATCTTAATAACACTCCTAACTTATTAATAAAATAATTTATTTATTATTTATTCTGTATGTGAGAAGCTATTTCACCGTTGTGGCACGATGTTGACGCCTGCGGCGTCCCTATATGTTATCCGTCCGTACTCAAGCTCTAGCGAAGCACAGGCGGGTANATACTGAAATTCACTCAATAGTCTGTCACGGATTGGCCAATCAGTCGAGTGAACGGGGAATCAGCGTAGGTGTGGAAGTCGTTGTCATGTCGGGAGATATGACGTAAGACGTGTTTTTTTACTAATGATTTTTTAAATAAATATGTACAAAATAAATTATATGAAAAATATTTTCATATAATGTTAAATAAACCAACATAATAATCTAAAACACAAATAATTCTGGGGAGTTGTAGTATTGTACCACCGCCCAAAACATTACTCGTTCGCAAGGTTGACGCTCCCCGCGTCCAGGCATTTTTTGCCGCCAGAACACACGCGCTAGCGAGGCCTGCCGGCGGTTTACCCCCAATAAATATTAAGGGTGGAGAACGTGTCCAAATAAAGGATCCCGCGCCTCACAGCTGCAAAGACGGGCCACCCAAGTTTTCTGCACGTGCAGGCGGCATCCGGAGGCAACGGAAGCCACCAGGGCACGAACACAGCTACACTGGGCAGCCGCCCCAAGATACGCCGAGGTCCCACGACCCCGGGCTTCACCGCAATAAAACCCTGAGAGCTTTTGGGGCGAGCGTGCGGAGAGAATAGCGGCAAGGCAGGGGAACCACACATACGCCAAGCCAAGAGGCCACCCAAATATTTCCGCATGCACAGGACGAAGTGCTTAAACTTGTAAACCAGGATCGAGGGGCAACACCGGACCCACGCGCGCCGGAGGGCCGCACACGTTGTTTTATAACCCAGAGGGGACGCGGCCATCGGGCGGCCACCTGCAGAAATAACACGAGTTCAATATGGCGATGGGAGCCTACAAAAACGACGAGAGAGAGGAAGGGGGAGGTCAGTGAGGCGCTAGCCGTGAGACAGTTCAGTGCGGCGCTAGCCGTGAGACAGTTGAGTGAGGCGCGAGTAGTGAAACGACATAGTTGGTCGGAGGTCCGTCCGCGAGACGTCCGGTGTTCGGAGCCGGACGACGGGAGTTTGCCACGAGCAGTCAGTGGGAAACATAAACCAATCCAGCAGGGAATCAATCAGCCGCAGTAACGAGCCGAAAGTGACACGGGAGTACGGTACTGCCACCCCGGGATGCGCAGATAGGCGGTCACTACATTAAGGGGTCCGCCAGATCCGGACGCGAGTCAACCAGCCAGTTTACCGCAGAAGCCAGTCAGTCCAAGCAGTTGCAACGCACCGAGGAGGGGAGGATCGAGTGGTGAGCTTCGCCGGAAGGCCACGTCGAGCTAGTGGGAATGTCCAGCCGGGACGTGGTAGGGCAAGGAACAAGCCGTTACTGCCCTACATCGAGAACGGGAGCGAGGGACGAGCCCGACCGAAGGGCGTCCGCTCAAGGAGAAGCCAGCCGCGTGCAACAGACCAATGACAGAGGCCGACAAACGGGATGTAAGGTGGGAAGCATCCGAGAAAACCCATGCACAACGCCGACGGGAACCGAGGAGGGCGGAACGAGTCCGCGAGGAGACGACCACGGCAGCCGGCCGTCATCAGACGCAGAGTCCTGCCAGTTCCCGCTCACCAGACCTCAACTGCAGGACCAGCTACCAGCACAACAGGACAGATAAGTACAGTCATCCAGCGTGTGTGAAGAGTACTACCCCCCTACACCCCCCCCCTTTGTATAAACGGGAAGGAGTTGTCTCTAGAGCTCGTGAGTGAATTATAACTTGTCAAGGAATAATAAAACTAGATTGTTTTTTTGAACTCCAATCGCCCTGTGTTTACTTCAGTAGGAAATTGGACCTTTAGAGAACAGTGTGAATTCCCTTCTCCCCCAAAACCACAGCTCGGGGTGATCTCAAGGTGACCAGACTACAAAGTTCTCTGTCCACACACTTAAATTTAGCAAAAATACAGTGGAAAAATAATATAAATAGTGTCGTCACGTATAAAAGTACTACATTCTTTATTAATAAATGTGTACTGTGCATTTCAGCTGCTTTGCAAAATTTCAGACCTAATGTCTTCACAGACATCCACGTTTAAATGAGTGAAATTTAGCCACGGTAAAAATCATTAATCTGCAAGTGACTTCAAGTGGAGCGATTTTCACTGATTGTCATTGATTTAGCTCAGTTTTCACTGCTTCACGTTTAGAATTGAGCTGATGAGGTGGGGTTACGGGGTTCGCGTGGTCAAGAAACGGGCAGGCTGTCTGCAGCTCGCGGTGTATCAGAACGGGAGAGGCGACATCGAGGTCGTACTTGAACCGAGTACTGTTATTATGTTGGCTGAATTACGTGTCAAGATGGAGGTCTCTGGCATGTGGCCTGATGGCAGGCGGAGCCAGGTGACGAGTTAATGCAGGTCTTCGGTTTATTATCGACCTGGTCAGTTCGAAGGAAATTATACTTGGTTCCTTTTGTGAACGTGAGGTTAATGGTTAGACACGGTGATTGCCAGACGAACTTAATACCAACTACTTATTATAAAGCACATGTGTACTGGTACCGCTATTCAGCGCGAGAGAGACAGAAATTTCATTGGTCCAAGCAAATAAAGAACAGCGTCTTACTCATACGCAGGCAAGGGACTGACAACAACACGAAGCGTGAAATATAAGTGGCAGTCACAATTTTTTTGTTCATGGTTAATCAGTGTTTCTGTGAGCAGGAAATTGAATACGCCTATTAAAAATTTCTTTAAGGTACGATGTGGATCGGGACCATTCTAAATGTGGCATATTTTTGAGCTCTGTTTTGGAAAATGGGCTTTTAAGTTATGTCTTATGAGCTTTTTTTTTTTGGTTCATTTGCCACTTAGAAACTTCTACTGCGTGGAAACATTACTTCAAAATCCCGTGCTATTTGATCACTATTTCCTTTACAATACGCTAATTTTACTGTTGTCTGAGTTGCACATGGATCGGTTCTTCTATTCTTCAGGCTTTTTCTTGTCTCAGGAACTTCTAAGACATGTAAAATAAACTATGGGCAAATAACAGCAATAAAACAAATGTACAAGTTCTTAAGTCTTGGCACCACTATGAATGCCTGTCTATAGAGCTGTACGAAAAAAATTAATCTATACGTGCGTGTTATTTTTGCATCCTTTTTAAACCTGAAAAAAAATTTGTAACTGTGCTTTTAGCGTTAGGTATCTTAATGCCATGGCATGTCTACAATGGTGCGAAACACCTAAAATATAACTTCTATAGAAACTTGCACTCATAACCCACATTTGCGGTAACATTTAGTTAGAGAAACAAGTAATTGGTCCCGAGAATTGTACGCTTGTAATGAAGTACAACCATAAGAAAAAGGCATCACAATTTCCCGTAATATATACAGAAATAAAATAAAATGTACAGAATCTAATTAAATACCAGTAGCTGTGCAGGAACTGGTAAGAACGTGGTATCACTGTGATATATGTCACCAGCAGCTAATTGTTACAAACAAACATGCGCAAGCAGGAACTCGGGGACCTACGTTACATCGTCAGGAGAATAACCCTCAATGTTTGTTTGCTCACAGTTTATCACACAGCTAGCCCCAGACAGATGAGCGGGCTGTAGCTGGTTAACGAGAACCAGACTTTCTGGTGACAGGCTATTATAGTAAACTGTATTGTAGCTACTACCTGGAACAGCCCACTGTAACTGCATACTTTTTATCTTTTAGTTAAAAGTTGTTTATAATTTTAAGTTTGTGAAATGTGTAAACTGATAGGTTAACATCTCCGTTCATGCAAATCCATCCTTATTCTATGACAGCTTTTAATATAATTTTTACTACGCTTGCACATATATTCTGTAAACTATTTAAACTATTAATAAAATAAATTTAAAAATTACTTTAAATAACTATTTAATTTAAATTTTCAATCACACTTATTAAAGTACAATTACGTCTTGTCACATTTTACGGAAGTGGTTTAACGTTGTTAGAATTTTTCCTTGCATTATACATCACACTATGCTCCCAAGCTCTTATAAGAGTTTACCCTTTGTGTCCGTAGATAAGTTTCCGAGATGATATTCCTATACTCTCCACATCTATTATTTCGTGGTTATATGTTTTCTTGAATGCCTCAAAACAAAGCCATGATTCAACAAAAGAACCATATCATTCTTTATATCACTAACTTTCCTTTTTATTAAATACGAACTTGAAGATGTTCTTAACGTTCTCTAAGTTTGGAGGATTTATTTATACGAAGTATTTTAAGAAATATAAACAAATAATATATAAATTTGCAACAAAATATGATTGTAAGATTTTCATTTTGTTTAATGTGCGTTTTACACGACTGTAATTGCTACGTTTTATCCGTATATGATTGTTTCTTATCTAACAAATGTTAACACACGTTCTAGTTTAAATACTGGAATATGATAAAACTTTGCACAGTGGTTTTTCCTTGGTATTTTCTTTGAAGTTTTAATGACACTTTTAATATAATCTTACAAATTCCTGCTTGCGATATCAAGAAATATCTTAAATGCTAAATATGCTCGAGAATTGCAATTTTACGAAGGCAAATAAAAAATTTTAAATACACAAATTTGGATTTTTAAGTGACAGCAATGTCATATGTTTTATTATCGTTCTTGCCTGACATACATGACCTTTATTTATAGGTCTANATTTTTAAGTGACAGCAATGTCATATGTTTTATTATCGTTCTTGCCTGACATACATGACCTTTATTTATAGGTCTAAACATATGCTCGCGGGACAAAATATTAGTCACGTGACTGAAACGTGCCTAGAGGGTGACAGAGGGTGTATGTAACACATGCACGAGGAAGAATATTAGCTGTGACTCGATTTGTTATGGACTATGCAAGTGTCCGGATGTAGGCGACATCATTGTTCATCCACACGGTTACCAAAGAATTGCGCAGTTCACCCAGATTCCATAGAGTTTTGCGTTTTACTCGTTGTTTCAGGTAGTCTCACATATGTCCAGGAGAGTTTAAATTTAGGGATTTTGCAGGTCATTTCATGTGTGTGAATGCTCTGAACGTCATTCAGACCAGTCTGTCACATTTGCAATCCTGTCAACCCTATTTACCATCAACTTGGAATATGGCAATAAGAATGTTACGTACGTTCTCAGTAATGTGATGGTAAATGTAGAAACCTGGTTGTTCAACAGTTCAATGTGGTTACCGTGGTTCAAATTTCTTGTCACCTCAACCAGAACATCAAATAACCATTCCATATTGAAGTGCACATTACACGCAGTACACTTTAAAATTAGATGCCCTATTCGATTGATAATGAGCGTATTAAAAATAACGTTATTTTTCACCAAGCTATTAATCCCAAATGGTTTTTGATGACACATATTCTGTAGGTGTACCTTTGGTGGCATCCTGCTAATTTGGACGAGTACCAAGCGCTATTCTCAGTAATACTATTCTGCACCTAAGTTTTATACAAATGTATATACAGGTAGTATCTCAATTGACAGACAAACTTAATTCGGTTGCAGGTTAATCACGAAAAAAGAAGTTGAAAACATATACATGACCTATGTAAAANAAACTTAATTCGGTTGCAGGTTAATCACGAAAAAAGAAGTTGAAAACATATACATGACCTATGTAAAAAGTGAATTCTTAAAGCGATTCGCATTTTTGAAGTTGCACCTAAAGCATTAGTTTCTTACAGTATCACTGTTTTGATTCTCTCTCTGAAATCTTCCACTCTATTTGATAGCCGCAAAAGTACGTGCTACCCAACTGCAAGGAATTTATAAGTATTATTTTGAAATAAAAACATGAATTACTCGAAAACGGCAAGACTCGGGGTATTTAAACAAGGCGAATTTTTTCGTTAATTGTGACATGCGGATAAATAATGCATCGTTTGAACCCAAAATATGCTATCGCGTAACGGAGGTTAGTTCGGAAAAATAGTAGTAGCCATGATACTTAAATGAAATCATTTGATGACAGCGACAGGTGTTGTAGTGTTTGCAGATCTTTATTAGTTTACCTATTATCCAGACACTCGGTGTTCTATCATAAATATTGTCTGCAATATTTGCAATTAACTAGTATTTCAGGTCCAACTTCAAAGATGTGTACCGCCCTTAGGATTCACTTCCGGTCATAGGTCGTATATATGTTTTCAAATTATTTGTTATGGATTAACGTGAAACTGAAGTTAGTCGGTCGTATTTAGATACATTCTGTATAAACCAATATAAGTAAAATTCTAGAATATACGATATCATAACTATCAAATAGTACATTATATTTACACGATATGATGACAAATTTAATGTCTGTCCATAGGGCCATAGGTTTACAAGTGTAAACAAAAACATAATGGTTTGTGTACGAAATGTTTTAAGAAATGGAAGATGGGCATATGCTATTAATAAGCTGAATTTCAGTGAAAAAAAATTGGTCACTTAAAATTTGCTGTAATGCTATTTTCTAGCTTTGATAAGATATCATTGAATTATATTTAAATATAATTTCTGAAAACACACAGGCTTAATAAAATAAGAATATCCAAGTTGATGGGTTGATTTCTCTCCCAGATATGTACACGACAACAGGTGCTAAGCTTATGTTAGTAAGTACACCAGAGTCCCGATTAACCAAATCGCGCTTTTCAGAATTTCCAATTAACCTAATCCCGAAGCAGTAGAAAATGAAATGTTGATTTTTGCAGTTTGCAGATACTATATTTTATTTATACTCTTAATTATAAACGAATTATTTTGAAAGTGTTTGCAATGTTCAGCTAAAATAATTATAACAATTTTAGGTATAAATATGAATGTACGTACATAATAAAATAACCGGGTTCTCAAGACTCAAATTAATGAAAGACGAAAATATGTAGCTACAGTAAGTACTTGTTTAATTGACAGGTTATATACTTGGGAGGTGTCCGTTATACAAAATCTACTTCTGTTAAATCACATTTCTCTGTACGAAACTTTGTACGTCTGAGGTCAGGTTCCTCGATCATGCAGAAACCTCCTGTATATAAAAATTGTGCATTTTGGGAAAAATGTGTACGGGGAAAATGTTAACAGTTTACTTCAAAATGTAGTCGTTCCTTTTATTATTTATACATATACTGTATGTAGTACTGCAAGACAACATACTTACACTGAAGAGCCAAAAAAACTTGTACACCTGCCTAACATCGTGTAGGGCTCCCGCGAGCACGCAAAAGTGCCGCAAGACGAGGTGGCGTAGACTCGACTAATATCTAAAGGTATGCAGGAGGCAATTAACACCATGAATCCTGCAGGACAGTCCACAAATACATAGGAGTGCGAGGCGGTGGAGATCTCTTCTGAACAGCATGTTGCAAGGCATCCCAGATATGCTCAATAATGTTCATGCATTGTGATTTAAGTGGCCAATGGAAGTGTCTAAAGTCAGAAGATTGTTCCTGGAGCCACTCGGTAGCAACTCTCGACGTGTGGGGTGTCGCATTGTCCTGCTGAAATTGTCCACGTCCGTCGGAATATACAATGGACATGAATGGGTGCAGGTGATCGGACAGGATACTTACGTATCTGTCACCTGTCAGAGTCGTATCTAGACGTATCAGGGGTCCCATTTCACGCCAACTGCACACGCCCCATACCATGACAGAGCCTCCACCAGCTTGAAGAGTCCCCTGTTGACATGTAGGGTCCATGGATTCATGAGGATGTCTCCATACCAGTACACGTCCATCCACCCGATACAATTGGAAACGAGACTCGTCAGATCAGGCAACGTGTTTCCAGTCATCAACTGCCAATGGCGGATTTGGCGGGCCCAGACGAGGCGTAAAGCTTTGTGTCGTACAGTAAACAACGGTACATGAGTGGGCCTTCAGCTCCGAAAACCCATTTCAATGATGGTCCGGTAATAGTTCGCACACTGGCACTTGTTGATGCCCCGGCATTGAAATCTGCGCCAATTTGAGAAAGAGTTGCACGTCTGTCACGTTTAATGATTCTCGTCAGTCGTCGTTTGTCCCGTTCGTTCTTCGTTCACGATCTTTTTCCGGCGGCAGCGATGTCGAAGATTTGATGTTTTACCGGATTCTCAATATTCACGGTACACTCGTGAAATGGTCGTACGCGAAAATCTAAATTTTATCGCTACCTCGGAGATACTATGTCCCATGTCTCATGCGCCAACTATAACACCACGTTCAAACTCTCTTAAATCTTGATAACCTGCCATTGTAGCAGCAGTAACCGATCTANGCGCCAACTATAACACCACGTTCAAACTCTCTTAAATCTTGATAACCTGCCATTGTAGCAGCAGTAACCGATCTAACAACTTTGCCAGACGCTTGTTGACTTATATAGGCGCTGCCGACCGCATCGCGTTACTCTGATTGGTTCCATGCCTCTTTTATTTGCATACGTACGCCTATACCAGTTTTTTTTGGCTCTCCAGTGTATACGCATGTAGTACTGCTATCAGCCACAACACAAAAATATAAACAGGAAGCGCTAATAAATATTAATGCTGGGTGTCATACATGTGCACAGAAAAGAGAGAGAAAAGCTAAATACAAAAGATTCTAGTGTAACCAAAATAGGCACAAAAGAATATCGAGAAAGATCAAATAATGCCAGACTCGTGGTTGTACATTAGTAAAATTTTGTTTATTCTTATTTCTTTTTTTTTTTTTTAAGTTATGAAAATATATACAACTGAATGATACTTCTTTAACAAATTATGGACGAAAAGATGCTCTATCAACAAATAGACTAGTCCAATAAAACTGGAGTGCAACAATATGATAAGTACTTCCGAAGTCATTCTTTTAAACAAAAATTATAGTAAAACTTCTCAGAAATATAAAATTATTAATTGCACTTCAAACACAAATCAAATTACTTTATTTTAAAAATATGTTGTTTTAGAAAACTAGATATTCTTTCAAGTAAAGTGCAGAAAATTAATTTATGGTAACTTCATATTACTATCAAGTAAAATAAAGCTTATGGCCACTGGGAGGCAACCTTAACATCTAAAACTGCTAATTCATGTTAAATTTAAAAACATTTACTTCCAACAAATTTAACAGACACTACGAAAACCGTCGAAAATCGTTCAGCAACATGTGCGTAAAGGTAGTTTATAAAAATATATATATTTTATCCGCTTAGCTCGAGTCCAGCGAACACTTGCGCGAGCACAGAACTGCCTTCGGAGACAAGGACTAACCCCGAGAGCAGATGAAAAGCCCAACAGCTGTGGATGGCATTTAGTCATGGCTAGTAGTTCTGAGGTTAAGGTAGGACTTCGCCGCAAACACAAAACTCGGGAGANTAGGACTTCGCCGCAAACACAAAACTCGGGAGAATTTTCAGTAAGCATTTGGATTACTTGGACAGTCTTTACAACAGAGAATGCAAAAATCAGTTAAATTATTAACCATTTTAAAAAAGGGGTAAAAATAGTTATTTGATAGCTTTACTCACCAACTAGGGGAAAAGACAAACGGAGAAAGTAATGTAGCCAGCACACCAAAATTCCGAAATAAATCCAAATGCACAACCTAACTACGGCATTATTAGCACTAAAGGATTATGGTAAGACTACCAGTTCACATATGAACTAAGTCCCAAAGAATACACAGACGGGAACAAAAATGTGAAGCACGTAGTAACGGCAAACAAAAGAACAAGGAAAACATTAGAATGTAGCCTATAGATGTTGCGGGCTGTCCAGAAGAGGTGAATTGCGCTCATGCGCACAGAGATGGGGGAACATAACACGTTAACAAAGGAACAATTTTTATGTGCAATCACATGCTAAGCAGCAGGGCTTCGCCTAGAACATTTGCAAGAACTTCAGCTGCAGGGAAGAGACTGGAAGGGGTAGCCTCANGCTAAGCAGCAGGGCTTCGCCTAGAACATTTGCAAGAACTTCAGCTGCAGGGAAGAGACTGGAAGGGGTAGCCTCAGACGGCGAATGAAAGAATTTGCAACACAGCATTACACATCCGGTTGGTAGAGAAACATTCTCACGAAATATACATTATTAAATAAATTGTAGGTACCCAAACAGTTAATAAACGCATTAATAATCACATTAATATATACTAAAGGTAGTAAGACAATTAAATATTACTCGCAATCATTTTTATTGAATTAAATACAAAAATAAGTTTTCAAACATATTTATAAATAGTTTACTAACAGTGACACAACAATAAAATAGTCGTGACGTATTTTAAAACAACTCAATGCAATTAAAGAATTTCTCCACTTCTGAAAGGTAGTTTCCGTTTACAATTTCCATCTCTAATAAAATTTATTTTTTACAAATGAAGAAGTGCCAATACGAGTGTTTTAAATTTTCGGTATAAGCTATTTAACATACAATAAGGACATGCAGCGCACCTTTGCCTTTATTATTACACCATAAAATGACAGAGTCACCACTGAAAGTCTTGTGAGGCGAGTCGGCGAGAGAAAGACAGCACGTGAGTTCAGTGTCTTGCGCGTAAAGGCGACGACACATTCGTTATGAGTACCTAGGTCGCTCTTAGCGCTCCCATGTTTCTAGATATCCAACACGCCAAATGCCTCCAGCCAGCCGGGATAAGCCTAAAATAAACTTTTTAGACGTAAGACTAGTTAGTAAAAAGTGGAAGAGAATCTTTGCCTAAGAAACAACTCAAGAGGTACGGCGGTTTATCGTTAGCTGTGTCAGTGAACTGATCAATTGGAGCGGATGTCCAGAAGCAAGTGACGTCCTTTCCAGTTCCATACACGATCGAACTGATGGATGTATACGTCCTCTAGGAAGAAGTAAAGGTCTGGACAGACGCATCCGGACTGTTTCAGGGCCGGTTAAGACCGCCGGATGAGGGACTGACAAAAGTACCTAGTTTTGTTTACTTTTTCCCGTACCAGACCCTGAACCCGATCAGTATTTCAGGAAATTTTGAAATGGCGGGACGCAACGTTGTTGAGGCTAGCATTGCACGCAGAGTTTCATGTTTAACTTGCTCTGCCATTTGTAATAATATTCGTTTTGGTTCATGTTATGTGCGAATAGATGTAAATTATATTTAACAGAAAATTTTCTTTTGTGGCAAATATTATTTCAATAGTCNTCATGTTATGTGCGAATAGATGTAAATTATATTTAACAGAAAATTTTCTTTTGTGGCAAATATTATTTCAATAGTCGCAACTCTTTCCAAATTTTGTGTTTACATAGATATGTGAACGGAAATGTGCCATATTTTAAAAGAGTTACGTTTCATTTTGTTGTTTTATTATAAAAAATACACTTAAAGTCATCGCCAAATAATTTCTTGCGCTATATTTACGATAAGCAGTAAAAAGCAATTTATCCTACTTATTTCAGTTTTTTCGTATTAAAACTGAAAGCTTTAAACTATTGAATTCCAGATATGTTGTATGTAATACATCGCATGTCATGGTAAAATATTTAATATGACCCTTCACATTAAAATGGTCTTAACATTTTAACAATAATTCTTTTTAACACATACTACAAGCACGATAAGAAGCCTTAGCCGAGGGCATACTTCACCTGAAACAAACTGCTAGGAGCTGTTGTGATGAAATGCCACGCCTCTAAAAAGTATATTTTTTTCATATGGTTCTTCNCTCTGTTGTAAAGACTGTCCAAGTAATCCAAATGCTTACTAAAAATTCTCCCGAGTTTTGTGTTTGCGGCGAAGTCCTGCCTTAACCTCAGAACTACTAGCCATGACTAAATGCCATCCACAGCTGTTGGGCTTTTCATCTGCTCTCGGAGCTAGTCCTTGTCTCCGAAGGCAGTTCTGTGCTCGCGCAAGTGTTTGCTGGACTCGAGCTAAGCGGATAAAATATATATATTTTTATAAACTACCTTTACGAACATGTTGCTGAACGATTTTCGACGGTTTTCGTAGTGTCTGATAAATTTGTTGGAAGTAAATGTTTTTAAATTTAACATGAATTAGCAGTTTTAGATGTCAGGGTTGCCTCCCAGTGGCCATAAGCTTTATTTTACTTGATAGTAATATGAAGTTACCATAAATTAATTTTCTGCACTNTCATGTTATGTGCGAATAGATGTAAATTATATTTAACAGAAAATTTTCTTTTGTGGCAAATATTATTTCAATAGTTGCAACTCTTTCCAAATTTTGTGTTTACATAGATATGTGAACGGAAATGTGCCATATTTTAAAAGAGTTACGTTTCATTTTGTTGTTTTATTATAAAAAATACACTTAAAGTCATCGCCAAATAATTTCTTGCGCGATATTTACGATAAGCAGTAAAAAGCAATTTATCCTACTTATTTCAGTTTTTTCGTATTAAAACTGAAAGCTTTAAACTATTGAATTCCAGATATGTTGTATGTAATACATCGCATGTCATGGTAAAATATTTAATATGACCCTTCACATTAAAATGGTCTTAACATTTTAACAATAATTCTTTTTAACACATACTACAAGCACGATAAGAAGCCTTAGCCGAGGGCATACTTTACCTGAAACAAATTGCTAGGAGCTGTTGTGATGAAATGCCACGCCTCTAAAAAGTATATTTTTTTCATATGGTTCTTCAGTACCAGCACTGTGTGATTCTAAAACACCCATAATCCTGGTTACTGAAAATTCTCCCGAGTTTTGTGTTTGCGCCGTAGTCCTGCCTTAACCTCAGAACTACTAGCCATGACTAAATGCCATCCACAGCTGTTGGACTTTTCATCTGCTCTCGGGGCTAGTCCTTGTCTCCGAAGGCAGTTCTGTGCTCGCGCAAGTGTTCGCTGGACTCGAGCTAAGCGGATAAAATATATATATTTTTATAAACTACCTTTACGAACATGTTGCTGAACGATTTTCGACGGTTTTCGTAGTGTCTGTTAAATTTGTTGGAAGTAAATGTTTTTAAATTTAACATGAATTAGCAGTTTTAGATGTTAGGGTTGCCTCCCAGTGGCCATAAGCTTTATTTTACTTGATAGTAATATGAAGTTACCATAAATTAATGTTCTGCACTTTGCTTGAAAGAATATCTAGTTTTCTAAAATAACATATTTTTAAAATAAAGTAATTTGATTTGTGTTTGAAGTGCAATTAATAATGTTATATTTCTGAGAAGTTTTACTATAATTTTTGTTTAAAAGAATGACTTCGGAAGTACTTATCATATTGTTGCACTCCAGTTTTATTGGACTAGTCTATTTGTTGATAGAGCATCTTTTCGTCCATAATTTGTTAAAGAAGTATCATTCAGTTGTATATATTTTCATAACTTAAACAAAAAAAAAGAAATAAGAATAAACAAAATTTTGCTAATGTACAACCACGAGTCTGGCATTATTTGATCTTTCTCGATATTCTTTTGTGCCTATTTTGGTTACACTAGAATCTTTTGTATTTAGCTTTTCTCTCTCTTTTCTGTGCACATGTATGACACCCAGCATTAATATTTATTAGCGCTTCCTGTTTATATTTTTGTGTTGTGGTTGGTTGCAGCGTCTTTGTCTTTTATTATTTTGATCATTTTTTTGCCCCAATAGTTAGTTTGCCTTATTTGTAGCTTTTGTGTAATTTCTGTGTGAAAGGACTCGTGCATTTTGTTGATATTATAATTAATATTTATTATTGTCTTTTCGTCGTGCATGGGCACTCTATACGTAAGTAGGCGCTTTTTAGAAATATCAAACATATTTTAAATGACAACTATACGACTGGATCTGTACGATCTGTTACAGAGCCTATGGACAGATGGCGCCCTTAAACATAATGTAACTATAAATCGTTTTCTGAACGGTAATAAAGGCAGTATAATAATTATGGGAACTTTGGCGCAAAGGGCTGGGGGCTCGGAGCGTCGGAGCTGTTCATGCTCTGTCATTCCGGTCCCCGGAAGCCATTATACATTACTGGAGTTTGTCTCTCACCTTCGTTCGACCACCATCTTGGTTTTTCGTTTGTCATTTGTTTCACATTGCTGGTGCTGTCCCCAGCACCATGCCCAGCCAACCACTGACCCCATCCATTCCCCCCTTCCAATATACTTAATTTACCAATTGCCCCACCCCTGATTCTCATTGGCTAATTGCCCACTCCTTTCCAATATATTTAATTGCTCGGCCAATGTTTTTCATTGGGTAATTACTAAAGTGTTTTTGGAAACATTCATTCAAATAATTATTCTGTTTCCCTCCCCCCTCCACAATATATTTAATTGCTCCGCCAGTGTTTCTCTTTGGCTAATTGTTAGGGTATTTTTGAAAACTTTTGTTCCAACCAATTGGTAGCCTACTTTAATCGCGAGGGCAGACCATTTTTCCCCCCTCTTATAAACTCTTCATAAGACGCATCCCGAGCCCCCTCGGGAAATCAGTCATTTTTCTCACTCTTAGAAATAATGTACATGTATTTTCCGAGAGGTCATGAAATCCTTTCGGCCATGTTGGTAATTGGAAGGGTGTGCTCGCTTAGCGCCTTGGACAAACGGGACGAGTTACCGTACCTGCCGAAATAATTTCTCCTGGTTTACGCACCTTACGAAATTTCGACCATGTTCAAGTATTTGCCGGGCTACCTGCAGCAGGAAGAAGACGCACGGGACTGTCTCCCGTGCAAGGCGTGTTTCGAGGGTTGCACCACCCCGGTTCCCGACACGCCGCAACGCAGGTGTTGGTGAAAGTCCCACGAGCAGCCCTCGCAATGTCTGCGCCTGTGGAAGAAGACATCCCCGTTGATGACGCCCTCCCTGTTGAAGACGCCCTCCCCGTTGACGACGCCACTCCCGATGAAGACGCCCTCCCGGTAGAAAACGACATCCCGTAAAAGCCATTTACTTGCAAGCTGCACCCTTGGAAGATGCTCCTCTTCAAGAAAAATTACTGGCAAGCACTACCCAGTGAGGAAACCAACCAGGAACAAAGTTGCCCTATGTGTATGGAGCTCGATAAAGTTTTAAATGACTTTGTAAAAAAATTGTGAAACTCGGTGTGTGCATGGGGACTAATTTTTTTACATAACAAAAAAAGTATAAAATATTTTGCAACATCAAAGTTTTTCGCTCCTTGAACTCGTACACCATCAAGCAGATTGCCATCTCGTACAGTGACGAAGACGTAAAAACCAAAGTTTTCACTTTGTTACTGCCGTGTCCATGGAAGCACCTCGACTGCACCACGCAACAGATGTATCGCCTACAGATGAACCAAATGCATGGACTAAGGTGGGACGATGGAAATAAGAGTCGGCATTTCGCAATGCGTGCCCCATCGGAACGAACTTCGTAGACCTTCACAAGCATTGCCTCTACCCACCATTTCGACAGCTCGTCGAGACATACGCCACAAGACCACGAGTGCAAAAATTACAGATATTTCTGTGCTCCGTGCAACTCCGAAACCGTAAGACTGTGGAGTTATGATAACCTGTGGTGCATTAAAAAAAACTACGAGGAACCCATGGCATATAAAAAAATATCAGGTATGTAATGCCCTCCAAGACTCAGAGAAGAAACACGTGTAAAAAAGTATTCGTTGTATTATGCAGAAGAATATTAATATTGTGATATGTGTGCATACATAGATGTGTTCAAAAAAATAAATTTTTGTATCACGTGAAGCCGGCTTCGGACGATCGAAAACAGGTAGAGGAAACCCACCACCATAACATAAAATTGGAAACAATCGCCATGGGGGAAAAAATTGGTCAAGGACTCTACATACATCACCCGTATCGGAGAAGATGAGGATCAATTGCTAGAGGGAAAAAATAGGAAAAAATCGAAGAAGGAAATCAAAGTGAATCTGTCTAGATGCCCACTGACGAACGTGAATTTGGAAAAGTTTGTGCGCAAATTTAAAATACCTAATTTTCGCAGAGTTTTTATGAGAGATGCTTTCCTCCTTAACCCAACAGACATGAATGTGACATAACTAATTTGGGCACGACAGCTGGGCCCGGTACGCACTGGGTGGCCTATGTAAAAAAGAGTAAACACGCAGACTATTATGAAAGTTTTGGGAATTTTTGCGTCCTCCGCCCGATTGTGCGAGTATTTGAAAATATCAAACTAACGCACAATTACGAAACGGAACAGATACCTAACATGTGGAACTGGAGACACACGTGTCTGCTTTTTTTTTTTTAACAATCTAGATTTCCAGTGATAAACCGAAAAAAATCGATATAAATCGCAGGGAATAAAAAAGGTGTGTAAGTCATACTGATCTCATCAGTATGTCGGTGTCTATCATTCTGAGTGTTCAAACATCCGATCTGTAGGCCAGCTTATTCACTCCCTTAGAAATGGAGGGGGAATGGTGAGTGTGGCTAGTGGATTTTCAAACTTACAACTTCATATCCAACATCGAGGAAAATAGAAATTACACTTTTCGGTATTCGATTATGGGGGCAGAGAAGGAAATCGTCATTCCCACAGGAGCTTACAAGCTGAAAGAACTTCATAAAGAAAAAGCTGCCGCACGACACTGCATTCTAACTGCATGTGAATCTGAATACCCTGAACGCCGAAATACTTTGCACCGCAGACGTAGATTTCACGGAACCGGACACNGAGGGGGAATGGTGAGTGTGGCTAGTGGATTTTCAAACTTACAACTTCATATCCAACATCGAGGAAAATAGAAATGACACTTTTCGGTATTCGATTATGGGGGCAGAGAAGGAAATCGTCATTCCCACAGGAGCTTACAAGCTGAAAGAACTTCATAAAGAAAAAGCTGCCGCACGACACTGCATTCCAACTGCATGTGAATCTGAATACCCTGAACGCCGAAATACTTTGCACCGCAGACGTAGATTTCACGGAACCGGACACNAACTGCATGTGAATCTGAATACCCTGAACGCCGAAATACTTTGCACCGCAGACGTAGATTTCACGGAACCGGACACAATCAGGCCCATGATGGGGTTCGAATGTAGCGTGTAAGAAGCAGGAAAAAAATCTATCATCGAGTGCGGTCAACATATTTCCGGCTTACGTCATACGAATAAACTGTAATTTGGTGAATTGCAGTTGCGTGAATGGGAAACTGAGTCCACCCCTACTGTAGGTCCTGGATATAAAATCCTAGAATGACCAAAAACGCTCATTTACTTTCCGATAGTCGCAAAGAGCATCCACGCAGTAGCAATTTCAATCGTGATAACTGATAAATTTCCGAAACGAAGAAACCACTTTCCGCCTACACCTGAAACGATGGGACTAAATTTCGCTGGGAAAACAAAAATGTATCAATGTGTGCGGTTCAACGAACACGAGATCAGTATGGCACGAGGACTCGTTACACTAACACCTGAAAACGCAGAGTTTCTCCACGTCCTCAGTTTAAAAGTAAATCACCATGCTGGGCGAAATCCTTGACATCGATCAACGTCTAGAATTCGACAGTAAATTTGATAAAATCGAAATGCACTGTTACGAGCCTTATCTTGTCGGGGCTTTTTGCTCTCAGAAAGGACATTTGAATATGTATACAGTGTGAAGATATTTACACCTTGCCTAGCCAGTCCAATGTAAGCATAAGAGGTAGGCTAACAAAGGCAGATGAGACCCGCCCGACCACCACCAGGTTGGTTCGAAATGGGATTCTGCACGTTTTCGAACGCGTAATGTACGAGATAATTAGCGTCGTGGCCGAATAGTCGCGAAATGTAAGCATAACCTCGTCGATAAAAAATTACCTGTCGCTCACGCCCAACCATCTTTCTGCAGCCAAGATGGCTGAATGGAAAATCGAAGATGACTACAGTGTTCCCATTTATCCCGAAGACAGGTTCGAATTATGCGTTCCGCTCTCCTTGCTACTAGGATTCGCCGAAGATTATCCTAACTTATATTATAAATGCGAAAGTATGTTTGTTTGTTTGTTTGTCCTTTCACGTCGCAACGGAGCAATGGATCGACGTGATTTTTTGTACAGTGGTATTTGGAGGGCCGGGAAGGGACATAGGCTACTTATTTTCCTGAAAAAATACCTAATTCCCTCACGAAATATTTTTAGTGAAAATAGCGCTCGGGGTACAATGCTGCTTCAATGTAAGTTGTTAATGTGTGACGAAAGCACAATGTCACACAAAAAACGATAGAGGCCCTAAACCGAACTTTACAGGATATACGAAACAATACAGACATTATGGGAGGAATGGTATTACTGGCTGGTCACTTCTGCCAAACTCTACCAGTGATTCAGAGTATCAGGCCTGAAGATGAAATCAAAGCCTGTCTCAAATCGTCAAGTTTATGGGTAAGTGTCTAGAAATTGAGCTTGAAAACAAATATGAGAGTGCACCTCTACAATGACGTTGATACAGAAAATTATGCTGATACACTATTAAGAATTTGAGATGGGCGGTTAGAAACAGATGTCGAGGGCTGTGTGTCACTAACGGGGGATTTTATTTATTTGGTGCAGAGTGATACGGAACTGATAGCTAGCGTTTACCCAGATCTACAAATAAATATAAATTACAACCAGTGGCTATGTAAAAGAGCGATTCTAGCACAAAAAATGACATCGTTAGTGCTCTGTTCTGTGTTTATGATCAGTGTTTGTCTACTAACAAATACCGTTATTTCGCCCTATACTTTTGTTACTATAACCTTGCGAGCGAAGCCGAGGGTAAAAGCTTGTTAAATATATTGGAAGGGGGGAGTGGAAGGGGTCAGTCGTTTGTTGGGCGTGGTATTGGGGACAGCACCAGCAATGCGAAACAAATGACAAACAAAAACCCAAGATGGTGGTCGAAAGAAGGTGAGAGACAAACTCCAGTAATGTATAAACAAACTACAAACAAAAAAAAAACGAGATGGCGGACGGTGCTTGTGACATCTACCAAGATGGCGGATTGCACCGACCAAGATGCGGATTGCTGCACCGACTAATATGGCAGACTGCACCGACCAAAATTGCAGGCGGCTGCACTTACCACTGTGGTGGGCGGTGGCTGTGATGCCTACCAAGATGGTGGACTGCACCTACCAAATTGGTGGAATGAGTATGGGTGGAGGGGGTGNGCGGTGGCTGTGATGCCTACCAAGATGGTGGACTGCACCTACCAAATTGGTGGAATGAGTATGGGTGGAGGGGGTGTGGGTTACATACGGAAATTTGTGATTTTTCAAATAATTTTTTAAATATATTTTTTAATAATTATTTATATAAATTTTTTCGCCAAATTTTTGGAATTTGTGGGATTTTTTTTGGATTTTGGTATTAAATGTCAAGGTCAAGGTTACATGGCGGACAATATGGCCACCGGGGGACCGGATTGNGCGGTGGCTGTGATGCCTACCAAGATGGTGGACTGCACCTACCAAATTGGTGGAATGAGTATGGGTGGAGGGGGTATGGGTTACATACGGAAATTTGTGATTTTTCAAATAATTTTTTTAAATATATTTTTTAATAATTTTTTATATAAATTTTTTCGCCAAATTTTTGGAATTTGTGGGATTTTTTTGGATTTTGGTATTAAATGTCAAGGTCAAGGTTACATGGCGGACAATATGGCCACCGGGGGACCGGATTGACATCATGAACAGCTCCGACGCTCCGAGCCTCCAGTCCCTTGCGCGAAATTCTCCATAATCATTCTTCTTAAGCGTACGGTTTTTTTATGGTAAATGAATTTTTGCATTCCATTCCTGGACACGCTGCGTATTTCGTCCTGTGCGCGTGGATAATACGGAAGATGAGTACGGCGCATGGGCGGAGCTGTGTGAATAATGGCAGGCTGGACATGGAACAACAAGAGCAGCGCAACGCGGCAACATCGCTGCAGCAACTTTTCGACAAGACTTTTTACTTTCGACGTGGGCGAGTTTTTTTTTTTTAGGGGAGTTTGGTGGAAGCGGGGAGCTGCAGTTCGAGATGTGTTAAGGCTTGGCTTTACCTCTTTTGCAGAAATCCTTCATTTTCGTGTCGCAATTTTGGATTCATAGTAATTCCTGACAATATGTACGAATATAGAAAATTAACATTTTTCGTGTTGTTTAATATTTTTGTGCGTAATTTTAATAGGGTGTTATCAGCTAGTTGTAAAAAGTTAATAAATTATTTATATTTTATCAATATGTTCTTGCCTTTTTGCAAGCGGGAAATAACACACAGTGAATACTACATACAAAAGTATTAAATAACAATTTTTATAATCAAACAAGTGTAATAATACATCTGAAACAGAAATTGTGACACAAAAACGAAGAATTTCTGCATAGTAGGCGAAGGCGAGCCTTAAGTGTGTTCAAGTGTCCAAAATTTTTTGTTATGTTCTTAGGGGTTTTACGTTAATTTTAACGCGATATATATAGCAATTTGACGGAAATTTTTACTTTACATTTATAATACTCTGATACTGAGGATTTTAACTTAAAATGCATTGCTGGACATGGAAGTCGCTACACCCTCATTCCTTTCGTAAATTTTTTTTAAACCATCGCTGGCTGATAGACGAAAGACCAAATGAGCAGTGATTAGTATTTAACGCGTAGAGAGTGCATTATTTAGCATCCGCAGAGCGCGTGTTCAATATGAGGTAGAACCTCCACTCGCGGCTATGCTGACAGCGATGCGACGAGGCATTCTATTATACAGGTGGGAGATAGTGTTCTGAAGCACATACCACCTGCTTCCTGCAAATGCACACGTAAATAAGCTAGTATTTGAGCAGGTGGTTCACGGTGATGCAAACGTCACTCCATCATATCCAATGTGTTCAATACGGGACAAATCTAGAGACATGGCAGGTCAAGGCTTAGTGTCCACACCTTTAGTGCCTGCTGGGTGATGCGAGCTGTATGCGAACGAGCATTACAATGCTGCATAATAGCGTTGAGGTCCGCTGCGCAAAAATGGCAGAAGACGAGTTCAAAGAACCTCACTGACATATCGCTGTGCTGTCTTCGTGCCTTCAACAACCACGAGACGTGACCGGGAGTCATGGCTGATAGCACCACGTACCATAACACCTGGTGTTTGGGATGTATTGCGTTCACGAATCAGTGCAGGATCGTTGCATTGCCCAGTATGGCACCAAACCCTGCTGCGACCATCATCTGTAATAAGATTGAAGCGGGACTCATCGGAGAGCATCACGTGTCGCCTTTCCTCTGTCCAATGTTCACATTCCTGGTACCGGCGTACCACACGATGCCGAGGCGTCAAAGACAGTTGATACTGTGCCTGTAGGCCAGCCTCATTCAAAAGACAACGAATGGTTCTCGTTGCAACCGGCAAATATAGTGTGCAGGTCCCACAGACTGCAAGATCTCTCTGAATGTGTTGCCACGTCCTGCCACTATACGTAGGCGGATATAAGATATTTTCTAGCCGTAGTGCGTCTGGCATGACCAGTACCTACTCGGTGTGACGTACCACCTGTACGTATCCACGCCTGCACGCATCGTGTCACAGTGGTGACTGCACTGCCAAGACGAATGGCTATAAGACGAGCCGACCACCCGGCTTCCTGCTTTCCAACGATACGACCTTTTTCAAATGGGTGTGGGTGGTGTTATTCTTCGTGAGCACGACGTCGTGGCATACTGATCTGTCTCGTAACACGCAGACTTCTGCACTTCGAGAATATTGTATGGCCCTGTTAAGCAACGGGCACTGACCACAAGTGAACCCAGTACAAGTGTTGCTCTGACGTTTATGCGTTGTTACGTTAAATATTTGCATAGCGCAATTGGTACCGCACGTAGTCTGATTTTATTGCAAATGGATGACACATTATGGGTGTGGCGTATTTGATAAACTCATATAAAAATCGTTTAAATACAAGAGTTTTATTTCAGCTATAATTGTTTTATCTCACAAGAATGCTAAGATGCATATTCCTTGAAATATGACTCATGGCTCACGTGCAATAAGATTTTAACTATTAGCTGTTATAGAGTTTAAATTTCATTTTGAAATTTAAAATAATTAAACAAGCGGACTGCCTATTGTTTTTCAAAGAAATTTATTTGTGCTATTATGGTGACATGAGAAGTACACATTATATTTGTACTTAGGTAAAATGTTTTAATTAGTTTGGTACTTAACGACACCCTGATGACACGTCATATAAAATTGTTTTCTTCCGAGTTATGGCCACATATGTTTATCTTAGTCTGTGAGCCGACCGAGGCAGATTTAGAGGGCACGTTCTTGGTGGAAAATGTCGCACTCCCGGAAATGATGACTGCTATGTGTCTTGTATGTTCTTTGGAGTACAATTACTTTCTAGACTCTGTGTTATACACACGACTTCCGTTTCTCGTAACGCTCTCTTATCAGTTTTTCTTCACGCGCATGAGTTTTCTCGTGCTAGTTGCTGTTCTACAGTGATAGGAGATGGTTGGGATGTAGAAGATTAGTTGAGAAAGAAGCAAAGAGCCCCAATTTTATACCGCGTACAGGTGAACCTGGCATATAGATACTTTGTTTATTCGGCAAGCATATTAATATTTAAATTTGTACCAGGACACATACATTTATCACCCGATTTAATGTGAGTCAAAGCAAAGACTTTGATTAGGTTTCTTCTACGCGATTTAATATTTATGTGAGTTGACTACTTCACTTTTCCACGCCTCCGCCTACCTGAACTCAGAGGTCCTGAGTATTTGTTTATTTTAGTTTTATTGCTTACCGGGTTTTACACTGAACTGTTTGAACGCGCGATACGCAAAACGAAATTTACTTGTAAAAAAGCATCTTTATAAATTTTTTAAATTAAATAAATGAGTTAATAAAACCTTTTATTGTGTTTATTACAACACAATACATAAATTTAGTTTTCATTGTTTTGTAAGTCGTTTTAAAAAAGTTAATATCATTTCTTTCTTGCATTTCTGCCAGGCTGCTTTTGAATACCATAACACAAGGATAATGAATGTAGTGAAAATCCAGTTGGACGCCTGAGCAGCCTTAAAAGACGCCGGGGAGGGGGCAGCATCACTAAAACACGGTGGGGCGGACTAGTCGGCTGGCTGCTGCCTTTGTCTAGACGCCGGGGAGTTGCGCCCAAGGAGGATGCACCTATATACGTGCATACTTCTTGGTCGCACCCTGCATCCCTGCCAAGGCCATGCGCCTAGATCACCGGCCATCCCCTCGGGGGAGGAGGAGCAGAGCGCTCCCTCGTATAATTAATGAGGGGTCTTCCTGCAGGACCTGCGTCCGCGTCCACCGACCTTGGCAAGCGCTCTGCTCTTGTGTGTGCGCTGCGAGACAATCCTCTTCCAGGGCTAGGCACGCACTTCGTGTTAGCAGCAAAAATTAGATTGGTGAACACTTAAAAATATCTTCTTCACGCAGAATATCTCATTGAGCTAAATATGTATTCATTTGGGCAGAAAATAATTATTAAACTACTAACTATTTGTTGTGGGCGGCCACATTGTGTCACGAAGCAATCAGTATTCTAAACGGACAATAAACTTACGAAACTGATTGGTTAAGCATTATAAAAAAGACGGTTCTGGGGAAAGGCACTCTGATAGAGGAATGAGAAGCCAATCTGCCAGATTTCAATGCTCGCCATTTCCAGTTACACGTCGACCATATTAATATAATGGAGGTCATGTTGGATGTTAAGACCTTCACCTTAACCTCCTGGCGACCTTAAGCCCGAAAATTCGAGAAAAATGTCAGAAAATTAAAATATCTAAAAATAATAAAGTTAATAAAAATTAATACAAACCTTAAAAAGTCTTAAAATCAGGCCGAGCTACTAGCCACACATGTTTCATAGGCAGAGGGTATACACAAAATCAAAAAATCTTTAATATTTGTCCTACGTAAAGAATTATATTATTCATGCAGGAGTATACAGTACTTATATTTAAAACGTATGAGATGTAAAAACTGTACTAATTATGTATATGTAATTATATATATGTCTGACACTTTATGCAGAGTAGTATATAACTTACGACAGTTCTCCATAATATTTCAACAGTTATTTTGTACTGTCATGTTATAAACAGGCCGTAGCATATATGAGAGACATTACTGAAATAAAGTATCATGAAACCGAGAACGAATCTCGATGCAATTTGTTCCATGTTAGACGTGTATCATCACTAAAGGGTTCTTAAAGAGCAATAATGTGCATCAAATTTAAAGCACAAGAATTGGATGATGTTAGTATCAGTTTAATTCAGAAAGTCATTCACATTTTACTACCTGTGATTATACTCTAAAATCAAAACATTTAAAACAGCTCAAAATCAGCGAATTTGACTGCATATCTGTTGAAACTACTTCACTCGAATCAGTAAAATTCTGTTGAAAATTTTAGTTCGTGGTATTCACTGATTAAATAGTGATTTCTACTGATTCCTAGTGAATTGCACAGGCCTGGCAGTGAAACCTCGGTGCAGTCCACTAATTCACCTGTAGATAACAGCTCATTCACTAAAGTTTCAATAAAATAATTCTACTCATTGCAATCACTGATTCAGATTTAGAGTGTACTGATATTTTCAACGACTTGCTGTCGGCTAGTTGCTTATACACTGCCTAGAAATACGCCATTGCGAAACAACTCGACAAGCACTCCAGTGCGACTGTGTTAGGTGATTTTTGGCCCAATAGTAATTGATCATCATTGTCGAAAGCACTGGAATTCCTTGTACATCAGCAAATGTATAAATATGTGAACAACAAAAAAAAAAATTGACAGTTACCAATCCAGCATTCGTACAGGGCACAGAACTGTATGATGCGACAGACGTTGTGGTACTTGTCTAAGCAGTGGTTATTGATGGCC
>NQII01001785.1:305798-326024 GCA_002778355.1 Clitarchus hookeri
GCCGGGGAGAGAGGAAACAACAGCGTGTACCGCACAGGCGTAGCATCCGACCTGAAAACATTCTCCTATCAGAGGCAGTTCAATTGTAGAAGTAGTACACTATGAATGACAGTGAATGTTCAGGAAGATATAAAAAGGTTGTTCATAGCAGTGAAAGGAGGTAGTAGAAAAGGTGATTGAGTGTTGTGACCACGAGGCTGAAAACAAGTGGTTCGACATACTGGTCAATGAAGTAAATGAGAGAGTAGACAACTACACTGCTATCTGCGGAGAATTTATTGTAAGGATAAAGAAATAATATAAAGAGCATCCAAACGAACACCAAACTCTTGGGGGAGGGGGTTGCACGTAAAACATGCGTAAAACACTTAGCTTCATCATGTAAGTATTTTTTTTTACGACGGTATTATATCTAATAGACATAACATGTATATGTAGATATGAACATGAAATGCTCCGTATGCCGAGACACATTTTCCGTAGTTAGCCGTCGAGGCATGCAAGGCACTGAGTATCTTCACACTTTCTGAACCATAGCATTAAAAAGTCAATCTATGAATGACTTGTTTGGTTGTTTCTTAAATTGTCAGTGTTATATATCACAGGCGTTTTATACTTCTGTTAACATTAAAGTATCTTATTTTTGGTTAAATTGAAATTTTACTTGTATTTTATCTATAAATTAAAACATTTAACTTATAATTAATATTAAATATAAAAATATGAAATAAATGTGTTGGTAATACCTAGTAAGAAATAGTTAACATCCAAAATGTTATTAAATTGAGTGCGCACAAATTAAATGCGTTTTCCCTTTGGTGGGATTTTCTAGACTTAGTTAAGCTCTGTTTCTATGAGGCAGAGGAATATCCTGAACGTAGAACTTTATTATGGTTTCAGAAAGTTGGTAGTAACCAATAATGGTCTATAGTGTGCAGTATTCCCTTCAGCAATTCACCTATATAAAACACTTAAAAATAATATAATTAAAAATCTGTAACATTTTTCCATTTACCAAAAATGAAGTAAAAACATCAGCAGAGTCTACTTACTTTCTTGTCCTGATTTTCATAGGAATCTTATTTAAAATAACGAATAAATCAGTACGGTTGTAAACTGAACTTTCAGCTGTACATCAAAATGGTAACATAAAATATATGCGTCTATGGGGACAGCTTCATTCAGTACGATCGTCGTGAATGTGAACCATGCTTTAGTGTAAAATCATCCAATGGAAACCTTGGGAAATGTTTTTGTGGGTTAGTATATATGACCGTACCATTAGTAATGCTGCCCACTGCAAAGTTTGGCCGTGTCCAGTCCCATTACTGTACGACTAGGGAGCTCAAGTGCCACGAAGTCTGGCGCGAACAGTATCTGCACTGGTCCTGTCGATATCGTATAGACACTGTCAAAATGGCCTCAGATAAAAGTCAGAAAACTGTAACTGTTTTACAAGGTTCCAGTAAAGCCTTTGTTATTGTAAATTACGACATTATCATGTATACATTTAAAATGTGTTTTAATTTTTTAGATAATGTAGTACAGTGTATAACTTATGACTTCCTATTTTTAAGGTCGTCATCAATGTGTAGTCACTGATCATAAAATGTCCTCCTAGCAACCTTTGAACTTGGGAGTTCCTCATATCAGAGTAAAATGCTTGGGCTGTTTTTTCCCTTATTTTTTAATATCATATCATTAGTTCTGATAAAATTTCATCATTCATTCATGGATTATCTACAATTGTATTCATCTAGTTTTCCGTAAATTATTAGCTCTTTTATAAGGTATATAAACAATAATCTTGAACTGATACACTTTTGGTGCAATATAAATTCGTTATAGCTGAATAGTGTGAGGAGACAATGTTTTTTTTATTGGCTTTCATTAGAGTTTCAAACGAATGTTATAGACTGACTTTTCCTGATATTGTGCTAGCCGGTGTAACTATTTCTCGATTGAAGCGAAAATATCAAGTGTTATTTTCAACGAGATATTTTTGTGGTCTGGCAACATAAACACTGACGCGTAACGCATATTGGAAGTGTTAGAAGCGGTGCTGTCACAACCACCACGCCCCTCTCCACGCCACCAAGCTTAAACCGCGTAGGGCCTTCAGGACGACACGTGTTACCCATTAACGTATGCCGAGGTCAAGCCGCGGTGAGGTACCACTTGCCGCCCACGGGCCTCCTCTCCCACCACCCCTAGCAAGCCCCATGCAATTTGTACACGCCGAGAATTGACGAGATAGTAGGGTGATTTCCGCCCGACATAAAAAACACGTGATGAAGGAACACGCACCGAGAATAAGCTGACAACGTATGGCAGGGGCAACTGGCCCACACCACCCCCTTCCCCCCAATCAACAAGAACCAGGGCGCGTGGATGAAGTGCTTTGTACTGCGCACTTCCTCCTCCCTCCCCCAACAAGGGTGACATGTGTAGGAACCCAGAGAGGGCGTACAGATAGTTTAAAAGGCGTTTTTCGTGACAAGGGAGGGGTCAGTGATATCGGGTCCGTCAGTCATATCTGGGCAGTCTGAGGCTGCGATACTCCGCGCCGGGAGAATCAGTTACATCGACAAGTCAGATAGAATCGCGAGCCGAGAGAGAACATGAGTGCAGCCATTACCGAAGCCGGGGAGATCGGACCCCCGACCGCGTCAGTTCGCAGAGACAGTCAGCGCGACGAGCGGCAGGCGGCGCGGCGTTCGGTACCGCCACACCGGGATTCGCAGGTAGTCAGGAGAATAACAACATTAAGGAGTCAGTCATATCTCCGCGCCGAGAGAGTGATTCGGTCAGCCGATGCTGGGGTTCGGGCCCGGCAGAATTAGTTAAACAGTTACCAGAGTTACGTCGGACGAGTAGTTTCACCACGCCCGGGATGCGAGTCAGTCAGTCAAGTCAGTCAGTCACCAGTCACCAGACTGTCAGTTACAATAACGCACCGAGAAGGCGGGGTCGAGTGGTGAACTTCAACGAGAAGCGCCATGTCGAGAGAGTGGGAATAGTCGAGTGCTGCCCCGCACCGAGAACGCAGAGGCCAGGGTGGGGGCCCACCAGGGGTCCCTCGCCGGGATGTGGTAGGGAAGTAAGCAGTCAGTTAAAACCCTATGCCGAGAACTGAGCGAGTGGTGAGCTTCAACGAGAAGCGCCATGTTGAGAGGAAGCCAGCTGAGTGCAGCACACCAACAAGAACCAGTCTGAGGGCTGGTAAAATGGCCACCCAACTCACCAGAACACAAGTTACCGCCGCCAGAACAGAGCCAGTAACATATCCATCAAACTCACCAGATCTCATCTACTGCCGGAACAACTACCCCGCAACAAGTAACAAAGNCCGGAACAACTACCCCGCAACAAGTAACAAAGTCGTCACTCAGGGACGTGTCCTGTCACCTAATGCCCCCACAGCGTCGGAAACGTAGCCAGAACACTGTAATCAGCCCTTCAGGCCAAGAACTCGCAGGGCTTTAAAGTATGAGTAAGTTCTCGGCACAAGGTGCCGGGAAACTATGTATACATTCCCGGAAAATTTCCGGGAATGCATGAATAAATTCCCGGACAAATAAACATGATAAAACCCAAAACATGATGAAGTAATTGTTTGATATACCATCAACCTTCAAGGCACCTTATAGTCTGTGCCATCTAACATTAACTGAGGACCCTCCAACCCACTCTGTACACCACAGGTGGGGAGTAGCGTCAACACTATGAGGTCATAAGCTGCACCACATACTTTTTATATGCTTAAAAATTTCTTCCTTTTTAAGCAAAGTTAACGCTGATACAGTCACTGATATTGCCAATTGTTTAGTATTGCGATGTGGTTTACGGAGACAACACGCAAAATTTGGCAGCTAAACTTGAAAGCGTGCATAATAAGGATATTTTCTACTTTTTCGTGGCTTACCGCGAGATAGAGTGATATATTTTAAGACTTAACAGTGTGGTCTTTTTAGCCTACTTTTTGAAGGAAAGAAAGGCTTATAGGTCACTTTCCTGCCTGTATGTATGTGTGTGCGTCTGTGCGTGGTGTGTGTGTTCCCTGCTTTCAGTTTTTGAATACTTCAAAGGCATTTCACCAAACTCGGTGCATATATAGTACTTAGTAAGGACACCTGACTTTTATAGTTTTCGACCACGCCGGGCACTTACTTTAAAATTGTGGCAATTTTAATATTTATTGTGATATGTTATATATCGGGAACTATTAAACCGTTTAAAACCAAATTTTATATAATGGCAGAGCATCGTGTAAGCACTAAATTTTTTAATGCATATTTTTGTTTCGGAAAATAGAACCAAATGAAAACTATTTTTTTTACATTATATCTCGAAAACTATTAAAGCAACTCTCACCCAATTTTGCATGTAAGTAATATTATGATAGGTAGGGAATCGTAAGTAGTTAAACTTGATTAGGTACTTATTTTGAAAATGGTGGACATACAAATACTTTATGTTTATTTTGTATATCTACTACACAACTTAACCAATTTCGACCAAATTTTGTATGCTGGAAGTATCCATTAAAAGCATCATATATACCAACCCATAGCCACTTTTGTCACTCATTTTATAACATAACACAATATGAATAAATAAAGTTTTTATGTCATATATCTGTAAATAATGAACCAATTCCTACCAAATTTTGCAAACAAGTAGCAATGCGGCAGATGATGTTAAATGATATGTTTCAGGTACATAAGACACTTATTTTAAAAATGGGGACCCATTAGAAATTTTAGCATAAAATGCTATATCGTTATAACCACGTAATCATTCCAAACTAACTTTGTATGCTGGCAGTAGATATTACACCTATGAACTGTATCTACACGAAGCATCTTTTGTCCACCATTTTGTAATATATGTTACACGAAAAAATACAGATTTTATGTAATATATCGGAAAACAATTGACATTCTTACCAAATTTGACAAGCAATTTGCACTGCAGCAGGTGGTGTAAACAGCTATGTTTTAAGTAGGCGAGGCAATTATTTTCAAAATGGTTGCTATATAAATATTTTAACTAAGTATCTTTTATTAACGAAACAAATTCCGACTTAACTTTGCATGCTGTCAGTATCAATTACAACCATAGAATTGATCTATAAACAACCTAATTTATCTGCCATTTTGTAAGTTAGCACCACAGTAAAAATTAGGTTTTTATGTCATATCTCAGAAAACTATCAGCCCATTCTTACCTAATTTGGCGAAGGAGTTGTATTGTGGTAGGTCATATAACTATATGTATTTTTAAGTGTGACAGACACTTATTTTCAGAATGGCGGCTATACAATCATTTAAGCTTAATGTGCTATATCTACGAAACTATGTAATCGATATTTGCTTTACTTTGTATACTGGCAGTATACAATTATCGAATGTGCTAATACAACTTTTTTTCATCCATTTATTAAAATCGTCACATGATAAATATGGAGGTGTTATGCCATATCTCAAAGACCAATCTACCGATTTCTCCCAAATTCTTCACACAATTAGCGCTATGGTAGACCATGTAAACTTAAGTGTTTTAAATGGGCCAGTCACTAATTTACAAAATCATGGCACTGTAAGTATTTACGGTTAATAAATTCTACCATTCGAAAAATTAGACTGAATAAATTCGATGTTGATGCTCGAATCCGACCTACGTAATGCAGTTGATTGCACACTAGCTTGTGGTACGAGGTTTTCTGAGCTCGAGTCCCGGGTAAGGCACGTCTGTAGTTGTCTCACTACTGTTGCATATGTTTCTGGTTTCATCTCTAATGATATTGCGTTCAACGAGACAAGTCCCATCTATAAATTCAGATTTACGAAACTATTTAAAAATTAACTGCATCCATGTTGAGGAAAGCAGGCTTGTTAGTTATATCAGTGACTTCTTGTTTTAGTTATGCTTGTATAACTGAGAATAACACATTTTGAAAGAGACTACGAATTTGCGCGGGAAAAACGGACACCGCTATGATGACGTGCCTGTCACATCGCTGTGCATGTTGTTCTTGCTTGTTTACTTGGAGATGCCATGGCAGATGAATGTGCGTTTCTAATGTGTATTACATTTTGCTTTTTGGTGGATTGTAATTTTATTGCCACATCACCGCACACCATCAAGTATTGCATAGTCCCACTGTGTAAAAACACAACAAAATGTGCTCCGAATAAGATACCTGCAAATTTTCTAAGTGAAAAACAAACAGTGAAGTGTGTCTTAACGTAGCAAGAGCAGTGAAGCATTTAGTAATTAGCTACAAAAGGAAATGTTTTGAGAGGGAAGATCATTTCAACGGTAAGGAAATTACTGTTTTCTTTTAGTAATTACAATGGCATGACTCGTAACACAAAAACATTAATTTTAAAGTTGGCACCTATATGGCCAATGAGAGATCACTGTTAATTTTCACAAAAAAACCAAATCATGTAGAACTACGTCAAACACACGCGCTAGACAGTAGGAAACCGTTTTAATTCTTTACAAATAGTTAAAATATTTACTTTTTGAGAGCGTGACAATTAAAAAAAAAATGCGCCCAGGACTAGGCCTGGTAGTATTAAATACGGTAATTATTTTAATGGCATCGATAAAGGTGTCATAGATTTTCTTGGAAATATCCTTATTCCTGTGTTCGATTTTTTTTCAGCCTTAAACTACGTGATTACTCATGTCCTTATTTTGATCAACTTATTTTGTTTCGTCTGGACGAAATACTCGTACGTCTACTCCAGTCCCACACTACCGTACAAAATTCTATCTTCGTACAACACCACAATACTTACGTACTCGCTGATAACCTTATATGATGTCCATATTACTCATAAAAAAAATCAATGATAGCTTCATTGATGCCATTAAAATAATCACCGTATAAACACTGAAGAGCCAAAAAAACTGGTACACCTGCCAAATATCGTGTATCCCCCCTCCCCCCCCACGTCCTACAGCACGCAGAAGTGCCGCAAGACGACGTGACTTGGACTCGACTAATGTCTGAAAGTATGCAGGAGGCAATCCACAACATGAATCCTGCAGGCCAGTCCATAAATCAAATCGGCGCCAATTCGAAAAAGGGTTGCACGTCTGTCACGTTTAATGATTCTCGTCAGTCTTCGTTTGTCCCGCTCTTTCACGATCTTTTTCCGGCCGCAGCGATGTCGTAGATGTGATGTTTTACCGGATTCCCGATATTAACGGCACACTCGTGAAATGGTCGTACGCGAATATCCAAATGTTATCGCTACTTCGGAGATACTATGTCCCATCTCTCGTGCACCGACTATAACACCACGTTCAAACTCACTTAAATATTGATAACCTGCCATTGTAGCACCAGTAACCGATCTAGCTGCCAATCGCATAGCGTTACTCTGATTGGTTCCGTACCTCTGTTATTTGCATACGCACGCCTATAGCATTTTTTTTTACTCTTCAGTGTAATACTACCAGGCGTAGTCTAGTGAGCACTTAATTTTTTCAAATTATCACATTGTAAAAAAGTAAAATTATTGAACGTATTTGTGAACAATCTAAACGGTTTCATTGGATAACGTGTGTGAGACGTAGTTCTACATGTTTTGGTTTAGCCATCTATCTTCAGCGTGCGAACGCGTTGACGGTCTGTCGCCATGGATTACACAGAAACGTCAAAATATGAAAGGAATGAAATTGTTTTTTCAAAATTAATTTCTTACAAAATTAATTACTATTTTTAACCTGATTTTACTTAACTATTCCAAACTCAGGTCTATGCGAATTCTTTTATCGTGTCTGTTGCACGAGAGTGGAATAATTTTCCGGTAGATGTAAGGAACTCGGCAAAATTAACAACTTTTAAAAGCAATTCTAAGTAAATTAAGAGTATGCGCAGATAATTGCATACACAAGCATACACAAATAACACTATTTATTCTGTAGTATTAAATTTTTTGTAATTTTTCTTAATTAAAAATTTATTAAAGCCATACTTTTTGATTTATGTATTCAATTTAATTAATCTGTTAGTGCTGTACTGTGTCATTTTTCATTATTTATCTCAATGGGTTTAGCTTCAGTCTCTGTGTTGAGACATCGCATTTTGCTCGTCTATTCTTTGAAGTACTGTACACTTACAGTGTATGTATAATGCACATTATGATGTGTATAATAGTGCTATTGTAGTACTAATTTCCTTAGATATTCATTCGTCTCTAGTCCTGATCATGATATGTACTTAATTAGAAACCACATATAATTTTTAAGCATTGGATCTGTTTGTTATAATTATATTTCGCCTCTTCCTAATTTAAATAATTTTCGTTTTTTAATTTATGTTTGCGTATTTCTACAATACGTTATAACTAATTAAGAGAAGGGAAAAGCATTCAAGCCTTAAATTCGCCAGTCTAGAGGAAGTCGAAATAAATAAAAATATGTTATTTTTAACATTTAGTACCACTAGAACTTTTTGTTTTAATGTTTTGATTATGTACCAACGTGTTAAAAACACATGCGATGTAAACCTATTGCTAACCATATTAATCGGATTTAATAACCATATAATACATTTTTATTTGAAAAATATATTTGCACTATAATTCAAATAATTCTCTCTTCTTTTTAATGGAGAAAGCAAATGCTTAGTATTGAGGAACCAAATAAAATACTCTAACTTTTTTAGTACTATTTTCATAACAATCGAAGTCATCCGACTTTATATATATATAATGAGGCACCTAAGGCAGGCCACCTGAATAACACTGCCACTTTTAGTGGTAGAAGGAAACGTTTCAGACAATAGTAGTTTGGGTCCAAGGTGCTAATAACTTGATAGTGATAATTTCCCCGTACGTGGAAGGGTAACGAAGATACAAAGGTCAACTTCATTATTTTAAATGGAATGATAAAATTTATTAACACCCCTCGACAGTGCGTATGAAGATGTAATACGGGGAAATAATCACTATCAAGTTATTAGCGCCTTGGACCCAAGCAACTTTTGTCTGAAACATTTTCTTCTACCACTGAAAGGAGCAGTGTTTCAGGTGGCTTGACCTATGTGCCTCACCCAATACGTATATTCAAGTTTATGGTAAAACAGTACCGACAATATAATATAAACATAGAAATGTCTCTCGCTTTCTCTATTAATAAATCTAAATAAATGTATTATAAAGTCAATATTTTAAAATCAAATTTGACCAAATTCAATGTTGCACCAAACTTCTCCAGAATACCGTATTTAAACCAGATGGCTGCCACACAAAAACTCTTAAATCTCCGGCTGCGTGGGTATTTATAGTGCCATCAACCCTAGCCCAGGAACTTCTGTACATGTCGGATTGCGTCGACTTCTCTAGAAGGGTGCTGAGAGGGACGATGACGCCAGTCCAGGTAACTGTCAATCATCCACCCGCCAGGCAACGAAGGATGGCTAGACAGTGGTGGCTCACCACTACCCACCGCCGTGGGACAGCCGCACACTCCTTGTGCCCGACACAGGGGTCCGCGTATAACAACATTAAATAAAATACAATTGAATACATGTATACATTTGTTTCTCTTTCAAGTACAGTACTTTACTAAATTATTTAGATATTCGTGTTCTTTATACTTAAATTAACATATTATTTTATTTTCACACTGAACAGCATCACAAGTTGGCGGCGGTGATGACATGAAACAAGTTACTTGACGCCAGATGAAAAAGAAATTTCTTGATACCTTTATTGGAGATTCTAAAGTTTGTAAGTTAAGACTTCATACACTCGCACTTTCTTTTAACTTTTGCGAATGTACCACATGTTTTTGACATGCCCTGAAGAACTCTAGGGAGCAGTAAACCCTTGGACAAAGGATGAATGAAGCAATTGCAACATAACCCTTAGAGTAAAACAATGTTAATCATGGTGTCTAAACAAATAACAATAAGTATATCACAATAAAATGAAACTCAAATTACGGCACACAAAAATACCACACAATTTCGTAAGTTCATTTGGTGACAGATTTTCGTATTTGTTTTATAAATTTTTAAATCAGATCGCAGTGAGATTACATTCTGAAGGATTCTGAGCAAATAATAAACAAGCAACATAAGACGAATGTATCACGCGCAACGCACTCAAGAGTAAAACTGTGATCTCAGTGTGGTATAGAGTAATGAACAATTTAGAGGTAAAAATGTAACAGGATATCGCGGTTACACTTCGAAATTTAAATTTTTTCTGTTTCCATTCGTGAATCAGGTTTAATTAGGTGAACACTTTCTGGCCCTTTTTAAGAGAATATGTCGTTAACAAGACACCCAGAATCTGACTGACGGTTACTCCCAAACAGCTGATCTAAGCTTCAGCATTTACAACAACGGATATCTAAATTCCAATCAATGTATAGGAATGTCCGACTGCCTTATAAACCCTTAGAAGGAAAAATTATACGTATCAATGGCCTGGTTTTGGTAACTGCAGGGAGTTTTGGTAAATTATGTAAATCGCTGACGTTACCTGTCTTAATTGTACTCTTCTACAAACATTCTTATCAACAATTCTTCCTAGTGGAAAATATTGTTAAAAGTGGGATGCAAGTTTCAAGTTATGGGCTGTGTGATTAGGACGTATGCTGTATAACACAAAATGGTTCTCAATATATTAGCTGTGATGTCTCTTTGTAAGTAAACACGCACCTTATGAATAAGTAATTCTCATTTCAACTTTCACGTTGGTTGTATCCACCACAATGTTAGACATTGAAGACATCTATCAAGACATCATACTAACTAGTATTCGTGTAATACCTACTATAGCACACACGTTGACGGAACTGTCTACAATCCCCCTTTCCCCCTGGGCAGGCGATTCATTCTTCAAAGATGGTCGTACGAGTCGGGTCAAGAAGAGTGAGCGGGGTATTGAGGGCGGTGGCAATGTACATACAAGTTCGGTGCAACTTTGACAATTTCGCAGCACCGCACGAGAATATCGTGAAACTTTTCCTCCTTCCGCGAAACGCCTTGGTACTGGTATGTGTCAGCTGGCGACGATGACGTCGTATAATCCGAAGAGAATTCGCATCATTCGAAGGCAGGGGTGTTCAGTGAATTGCGGCCAGTTATGACTATTGAATGAGAGAGTCGAGTAACTAAGACTTCGAAACTGATGACTTTGTTGCAAAGATGTAGAGGTTACTGCGCGAGCTATGGAGTGGAAGAGTTTAACTTTAGTTTTAACGCTGAGTATAAAATATTTACAACATTCTATTTTATATTGTGTTTAATTAAATTTCATTTAACGATTATAGCGATAAAGGTAATAATTAATTTTTTTATATAGTTGCATTCAGTTCCGTAGTAGGCCTATATAAAGTGATACCTATATTGTGAAACTAAAAGTTATTTTTTAAAATCAGTATTGTAAATAATTTAGAAAAGCAGTCATTTTAAAATCACGAATATTGTGACGCCAGTAGAGTGCGACTTGCTTATATTAATAACTACCACAGAAAAGTGGCCTAAACAGGATGTTAAAAACAATTAAAGAAATGTTATTTTCCCGATATCGTAATTAGGAAAATCATTGATTGTTTGGATCATCATCTTAACACTCGATTCACAGGAAATCTTGGCTATCCACTATAATGTAGAGTAAAATTACGTCTCCGACATTTCAGTCAGGCAAAACTTCGTAAAATTCTTGCACCTATGAAGTACGAGTGTGCATGTATGATGAGTTAGTTAACGTTGCTGTGAACGCGCGTGGATGGATATTGGAAAATAAATTTACAGAAACATCAATTACATGGAGTTAACAGTACACCCCTGAGAGCAGCAAGACTGGAAAGCAAGCGACGACGTGCATGCTTATTTGTTCGCCAGAGGATACGTGAAATTTCAAACGCGCCACCCAAGCAGCAACCACGTGTTCCACCGCTGCCTATTTCAGCGGTTTGAAAATGGCAGGGACGACCCCTCGCGACCCTCGTCAACTTCCCGCGAAGCCACTTTACTGTGCCCCTCGAGCAGCTCTTCGAAATAGCCGGCCGGTTGCGTCGCTGGGGCGAGCGTTTTCCACGTTCCTCGCGGGCGCTGTCTCCTCACATCCTGCTACCCGGCTGGTCCTCAGCTGGAATTGCCTCCCATTTTGGCCAGCAGTGCCGAGGGGTCTTCTCCGACAATAGTCCTGCGCGCCTTGTAACCTGTCAAATACCGCTGGTCGCCTGTCAATTTACATACCATTACTGCCCGCCTGAGGCCCGACTGACCTTACTTCGTCTGGGTACAGTTCGCTCACCTCCATCTTACTCACACTGTTACAAAGAATTTCTGTTATATCACGAAATAATTACTTGCAAAATAATTGCAGTTTATTGCTTAACGTACTTCTAAAGCTAGTGGATTATTATGTTTTATTTCAATATAGCCAATTTTATATTCTTTTTAAGAAATCCAACATAATTTTTAATTTTTAGTATATTTGTGTTATCAATTTGTGTTATGATTTTTTTTTTTTAATTTTATTGGTTTTTTAACGAAATTTTATTGTGGTAGTAAATTTTCTAGTAGTCTAAGCTGGGACACTTTTCTAGTAGTTTAGCCTGGACAACTTTTCTTTTTTTTATAAAATATTCATCTAAAAATTAAACAATATAAAACTATTAATAATATTTTTAAAATTTTTTTAAAAATAATTCATGGGAATTAAAATTTTTCTACTCTTGAATTAAAAATATTTTCATCATAATTAATTTAAAATTTAATAACAATATTTGTAACTTTTTTGTTCGAAAATTTTTATTGTAATCTAGATTGAAGCACTTTTGTATTAAAACATATTATTATAAACTGAAGTAAAAAAAAAATATATAATTAAAATTTAATTTCCAAACTAATCAAATTAAAAATTATTTCCATGAAAATAATGGTTAAAGAAGATTTTGTAGAAAATGGATGTAAAGGACAATTTTATTTATAAAATTGGAAAATTATTTTTCTTTTTAAATTCACCATGGTGGAACTAATTTTTTATATAAATAGTTTTTAAAAGTAAATGGTAAAAGTCTCGTAAAAATATTCTAATTGAAATTACTAAGATAAATGTTTTAATTATATAAAACCTACAGCTCATTCTTTATTTAACTACTAAAGTTACATTTAAGTATGTCCCTACAACCACATCCTTCCATATTTCGCTGTATGACATCTAGTTCCCCTACACAGCCATACAACTCCAGACCACAACACCACCACCGCTGTGCTTAGCACTAGCTTGCTATTTCTGGATGTCAAGTTCCTATCTTGGGCTTCCTACATACCAAAATGCGGCCATCGCTGTGAAAGAGGTTTAACTTAATCACTTCCGAGAACAAAACTATGTTCCAGAAGTTTTGATCCTTCCCTATATAGTATTTTGCAAATGTTAACTACTTATTTTGATTCGTTTACTTATGTAGCGCTTCTTCCTTGGTTCCCTGGCTCTGTATCCAGCACGACAGAGAATTGGTGTTACTTTTTTCAAGTTTGTTCTTTCATATGCAGATACCTAATGCAGAAAACGTAATTTTTACTTCTTTCTTTATCATTTTCACCACTCACCGCATTTACCTGTCCGCCAGTTTGAGTAGACGATCCAATCTTAGCCTGCTTATTAAAACTTTTGATTATTTAAATAGCTGGATTACACTTTGCACAGTCGAATTAATTCGTCTAACAATGTCTGCAATTACAGAATATGATTTTGTTATCACGGCATGATGAAACAATGATTTGTCTCGTTTCCAAAGTAGTTTCTTTTCTCTTGCAGCCCATTTAAACTTTCTGTAGAACAATAGTCACATTATACAACACTCTTGAAGAGCAATATGCAACTGTAGGTGACGGAATGTGGCAGAAGTAACCCTTGGTTAGTCTTTATTTTCTCTATTCACAACCGATTGTACGAATTCTTGTACCTGGCTTTAAATACCTCCATTGAGAAAGACTATTTCTTTATTTCCTAAATCACATTTTACTTAAGATAATAACGTATCTAAANGGCTTTAAATACCTCCATTGAGAAAGACTATTTCTTTATTTCCTAAATCACATTTTACTTAAGATAATAACGTATCTAAATGTAAATATAATCTAATATATTTATACCTGCGAGGTGCAATTATTTTTGTTTGTTCCTGGAGCAAGCAAAATATATGGCTTCTCTTTGTACTCGTGACTGTACGAATACTTCTGACCATGCCTGAACACTTTTGATATGGGAAATATTATTTTACAAGAAAATAATTACTGTTAAATTATTTCACATTGGAATGCACTTTTTACAACCTCGGTGCTTGTTTATGCAGTGTTACACGTTCACTCATTAATCAGCTATTTCAAAACTGATTTCACACGGTTTCAGTTCGTGGCTTTACTTAACAGCGTACGTACTATAGTACCAGCACCTGAATTCCGCTAGACACAGCCTGTGTGTAGCCGTCCGGCAGACGCTACGATCCTCCCGGGCAGTTGTAGTCTCCTACCTTCCCCTCCAGCCGGCACGATTGCCAAGTTGAGCAGCAGTGACCACTCGGCGCAGTGAGCTGTTGCGCGGTTCTGTAGTTCGTCGCACGGCCACACCCACAGATACGTAACAGAGGCGACTGCCAAGATAATAGTGCGCTCCGAATCACGGACGACCGACTCGATGCTCTTGCACATAATTATAATAACTTTTGTAAAATAAGTGTTAAGCCTGTAAATGTAAACACTTAGAAAATTTTCATTTGAAACATAGGGCACTTGTAGAGAGCAACCTTTACTCTTTGTAAGAGAGATAGTTTCTTATATGTACAAAAATAAAATGTGTAAACACCATAAACAAGCAAATAAAACTGTGAAGACACCGTATATGGCTTCTATGAAAAAATTGTGCAAAAGGTAAATAATAAGTAGTGTTGAAAACCAAACGAAGCTTTAAAACATTCATAAAATCTTGCGTCAATATTTTACAAATCGAGAGACCATCATTCTGCAACATTATTCCTAATATGGCGACGTCAAACAACACGTAACATGAGAACCACCACTAAGCACAATTCAGCTGANGAATACTTCTGACCATGCCTGAACACTTTTGATATGGGAAATATTATTTTACAAGAAAATAATTACTGTTAAATTATTTCACATTGGAATGCACTTTTTACAACCTCGGTGCTTGTTTATGCAGTGTTACACGTTCACTCATTAATCAGCTATTTCAAAACTGATTTCACACGGTTTCAGTTCGTGGCTTTACTTAACAGCGTACGTACTATAGTACCAGCACCTGAATTCCGCTAGACACAGCCTGTGTGTAGCCGTCCGGCAGACGCTACGATCCTCCCGGGCAGTTGTAGTCTCCTACCTTCCCCTCCAGCCGGCACGATTGCCAAGTTGAGCAGCAGTGACCACTCGGCGCAGTGAGCTGTTGCGCGGTTCTGTAGTTCGTCGCACGGCCACACCCACAGATACGTAACAGAGGCGACTGCCAAGATAATAGTGCGCTCCGAATCACGGACGACCGACTCGATGCTCTTGCACATAATTATAATAACTTTTGTAAAATAAGTGTTAAGCCTGTAAATGTAAACACTTAGAAAATTTTCATTTGAAACATAGGGCACTTGTAGAGAGCAACCTTTACTCTTTGTAAGAGAGATAGTTTCTTATATGTACAAAAATAAAATGTGTAAACACCATAAACAAGCAAATAAAACTGTGAAGACACCGTATATGGCNTTTCTTATATGTACAAAAATAAAATGTGTAAACACCATAAACAAGCAAATAAAACTGTGAAGACACCGTATATGGCTTCTATGAAAAAATTGTGCAAAAGGTAAATAATAAGTAGTGTTGAAAACCAAACGAAGCTTTAAAACATTCATAAAATCTTGCGTCAATATTTTACAAATCGAGAGACCATCATGCTGCAACATTATTCCTAATATGGCGACGTCAAACAACACGTAACATGAGAACCACCACTAAGCACAATTCAGCTGANCTGCAACATTATTCCTAATATGGCGACGTCAAACAACACGTAACATGAGAACCACCACTAAGCACAATTCAGCTGACCATTTCAGACAATATGCCATGTTAAGACCACTTTTTTCATATATGTAACAACATTGTTCTATGCAAACATATCAACAAATATACAGAATATATATACTGAATAAAGAGGAATATGATGCTATTTATATAAAAGAAATGGGTGCGTTTACTTATGTATGCGCGTTAGAAGTTATACTTCTTTGGCGTGACTAAAATAAATTTTTATTACGTATGCAAATAATTTATGGAAATAGGAAAAAAGATAAAATGCCGAAGAAAGACATTAAATAAAATTAATAAAGGTTTGATTCAATAAAATTATTAAATTAAAATAATATTTATTTTCAAGCAGTTTTAAAAATATTAAAATATTCATTGTCATATAAAACTTAGCCAAATATACGCTGAAGAGCCAAAAAAACTGGTACTCCTGCCTAATATCGTGTAACACCCTCCCCCCCCCCTTCGAGCACGCAGAAGTGCCGCAAGACGACGTGGCATGGAATCGGCTAATGTCTGAAGGTATGCAGGAGGCAATTCACACCATGAATCCTGCAGGGCGGTCCACAAATACAATCTGTGCCAATTTGAGAAAGGGAACGTGCAGACATTGCAAATTACTAAGAGCAGTCAGCAGCAAAGTCCCGTTCTTTCACGATCTTTTTCAGACCGCAGCGATGTCGAAGATGTGATGTTTTACCGGATTCCCGATATTCACGGTACAATCGTGAAATGGTCGTACGCGAATATCCAAATGTTATCGCTACCTCGGAGATGCTTTGTCCCATATCTCGTGCGCTGACTATAACACCATGTTCAAACTCGCTTAAATCTTGATAACCTGCCATTGTAGCCAAAAGAAGTATAACTTCAAAAAGGTACTACAAGAAAAATAAATAGAACAATTTATATTAAATGTATGTACTATAAGTTTATATTCACTGTTACATTGGAGTGATGCGCATTGTAACAATTTATAAATGTAAAGCATGTTTTCAGCAGAGTATTGTTACAATTTTCTCCAAGTCAGTTGGCGAACCAGGTTCGTTAAGGGTTGGAGGACTTCATTATATACAGGAGTTAATTCTAGATTTAATTATAGTTGCCTAATTTTATTTACGTTATAATATTAATTAATGAAATTAAATAATTAATAATAGGTTCTAATAGACAGTGTATCAAAACCTATTTAATTATTTTACAAATTATGTGTCGATATTTGACAGTTCCAATATTTACAACCGCTCATAAGGAGTGCTTGCTGCAGGTGCGATCTACTGCAGGTAACAGTATTTAGCAATTCCTTTTAAATATCAGGTACCTTACATGCAGCAGATTTACTGTGCCAATAGGCTCTATAAGTGATTCTCAAAGTTCTATGAAGCGCAACCCATTTTTAAAAAAATGCCAAAGTTCAGGACCCACTTCGCATTCACTGCGTTCTCTGCGTAGTATTTTACGTCTGATTGACAGTTGCATTGCATGTGTGTAGGTTCTAAATTATAACATTTATAACTCATGCAAATGTTCATGTATGAAATTATCTTTTTCGGGTCCCAACAAATTTTAGTCAGCAACCCACCAATGGGTCGCGACCCATACTTTGGGAAATACAGTACTGGGCTATAAATAACATTTCCTGTATTAGTTATTGGAAACAATCTTAATAACTGTAAAACGTTACATTGATTTGGATGTTCCTTTGACTAACACAGTAAAATTCATAAACGTTAACATGTCAAATAATTATATAAAATAAACAAAATATTAACATTACATTTAATCTTACATTATACAACTAGTGGGATTCCGAGTGTGTGGTTCATGGTGGGGTATTAATAAATTACTGTAAATGGTATTCTTCCGTACGTACCCACCGAACCCAGTAGATGTGTGATCTCGAGTTCATGGTGTAGTGGAGGACACCGACTTTGATTGCATGGACCCTGACCTCTATGGGCTTGAAAATTTCAACATTTGCCAAGATTCCTCACACATTAATAATATATCTAAATATTATCATACGATGTAGGAAACTCAGTATCCTTACGCTCTTATCATAGCTCGGCAATCACAATATTTAATATTATTGGAAAAATAATTTAATTTTAATCAAATAATTGTTTGAATAACAAACCAATTAATTTCAACGAAACAGTTTAGATAAGTTACATAGGCCCTATATCAGTAACACAACTCCGTTCGAACCGTAATAAGATTGTACCAAATACAAAAAGCAAAAGATGACTTTTAACATACAACTTAACTATATATATATATATATATATATATAATGTAAAATAATGAAGTAGATACTAACCCTTATGGGACCTTACTACATCGTACAATGCAAGACACAAACATCCCATTTAAAATACATTCGCATCACACCACGAACATACAAAACGAGTCTCATTTGTATAATACTTGTAACACACGGTACGTAATACACTAGTGTAAGCACTGTATGCATGTTTGTATGTAAGTATGTATGTATGTCCATGCGATCGCTTGTACCGTGCAGCATCGCCAATCAACAGTAAAATGGGTAACACCATTCAAAACACGGTCCTTCCTTATTGCAGTGTCTTTTTTGTCATTTGCAGTACTCTTCATGGCTGTGTTATAATACTGGAGCTAGCCTCTGTAGTTCTGTATAGTAGTGTAACGTGTCACTGCAATACTGCTCCGCCATATATACAGTGCTACTATACTGGGTTTTGCTAAATATCTTATTTACTGCTATACGCTCGTAGCGGTGTTAGAAAATGTGAGAGTTTGATTAGGAACCTATTCAGTCTGCAGTCTCTAAATACCTCACTCAACTGTACGCGTGGGTGTAGGTACCTGATAGATGCCATTACTTCGTTTGCTACCTCTTACTATCGATGGGCAAACATCGCCATGCATTATTAAATCCGTGTAATTCCATTAAAAGTGGTGTTAATACGACTTCTTTATATATTTAAAAGATAACCATACTATTACGAATACTTCATTATCCACAAACGTTATGTTATTTCCTCTCATGAATTAAAAGACAGGTCTATCTAATTTTATTATCAAGACCCTTTAAATGATTTTGTATTACCTACAAACTTAATCATTTCTATTGGTATAATTCAAATAATTGCAAAACATTTCACGCTTGTCTGAAAACATGTTCCTTACTTCGAAAGAACTCTATATTTGAATGTATTGATCGATTCTTTAAAGCCGTCAACTGAGAAGGTGGTTTCCAAAAGGTACTAAATCCATTTCCTCAAAACTCTGTGTTAAGAATGGTTCATAAATTACTGTAGCATCTTGTATTCGTCTGTGACAAACGATTTCTTCCAAAATATACCAAACCTTATAAAAATATTCCTGAAATATTTATTTATTTACCAAATGCACTATATCCACATAATCGCCCAAAAAAAGTATTTCCATTCAATATAAATTTCAACTCAAGTAATAAAATTACTTGATCTGTGCCCCTTAATAGTACTAAATTCACGAAAATCATACTAGGTAACACTTTTTTTGAATTTAAATTAAAGTAAACGTATTATGAACTCTTTGCTTGCTAGTTGTAAATTTTCTTTGAGATGCTGGTGACATTACGACAGCCATAACAGCGATGTCTTTATTCCATTGTAGTAATACCAGCTGATTAAGAACAAAGGTTCGCACGCTGTGCTAAGTTGTTTTACTGTTTTAATTTAACATAATTTATTTTGTTTAGTGTAATGTTGACGTGTAACGCAAATTGGGAGTAGAAGCCTCGCTGACCACCCCGCCCCCCAGCCCCGCGAGCACCTACCAGTTGACACGTGTCACGGGACAGGTGGACAGCCAGAACGGATCGCAGTTACACGTGTCAAGGTTGTGCCGAGTAAGAGCTGGCATATCGCTGGAGCACCCGGAAGGCGCTACGTAAATACGTAGGAAAACAGGAGAAATTGCAGAGCCCAGCAAGAGCACCTTTAGCTCCACGCCAGAGAAAACGGCTGACCAATTGAAGGTGGGGCTACGAACACTCCTCACCCCTACCACCCTTTTATCCAAACCGCGGAAGAATAAGCTGATAGGGTAAGTTCAAGGGGCAGGCCACCACTTACCCCCCCCCCAACCTTCACGAACCATGGCACATGATAGAA
>NQII01001785.1:326058-372124 GCA_002778355.1 Clitarchus hookeri
CACGAACCATGGCACATGATAGAAGTGCTTTGTACTGTATACCACCACCTCCCCCCTCCCCCAATAAGAGAGACACATGTAGGAACTTAGGGAGGGAGTCGAGAAAGGATATAAACCAATTAACGCGAGAATAGAGGGACAGTTCATTATCACCGCACCGAGAGAATCAGTTGTGTCGGGAAATCACGAGAGGACGTCGGAACGAACCCAGAGCAGCAGTCCAGGGGATACAGCACCAAACGCGGGGGCTTTTCCAAGGCCACCCACATCGCAGGATTTCATCCATAGCTGACTACATACCAAGTACTACCAGCAGAGTTAAGTATCAAGTCGTCGACCAAAGAAGCCTTCCCTCCTCCACGATGTCGCCCACAGTTAATCCGAGTTAGTTAAATAGAGTACCACACCTCGGAAGTGTTTATGTATGTTTAAACTTGAGACAACATATTCATCCAGTAAAGTGAAACACCGAAATACTACCTTATTGATATACCCTCAACCTTCAAAGCACCTTATAGTCTATGCCTGGAGGAATTAACTCCGACCCTATGAACCATCCTGTATACCACAGGTGGGGAATAGCATTGTGAGTTAATGTTGTACAGATTAATTGCTAGTTTTGATCAAATTTTTGTTTAATAAATCACCAACATGAATAACAGCGGATAATAAGGCAAAACATCCGCTGCAGGCAAATGGTACTTCGCTGCACTATATCGCCAGAATCGAGGTAGAAAGAGAACGTCTGATCAAAAAACTGGAAGAAAACGAAGGAACGTGTAACGAAGAGACTGTAAAAATAACGAAGGAAGGGCTGTGAATGCACTCGTTGTCAAAATGGCAAAAATTCAAAATATTATAAGGTATTATAATGTATAAGATTGTCCCGTTTTGAAATAACATGATGTTCCCTTTTCCATTACAAAAATAACATGTTATTTAGTTCATCTCTATGATTCTGCTGTATTTCAAGTCAAAAGATACTGCATCCGAACAATTTCCTTCCAAAACATCCTATATCCTAAATTGCTTCCAAAATTATACTATCCCTTTTTTCAGTCTAATAATAGCTCATAATTCAAAGTGTATGAAGTAAAATAGCATGTTTTATTAACCACAAAATATTACCAATTTTTATGATGGAACGATAAAAATATATATGTGTAAATTACAATGACACCAATAATACATTGAAGTTTTTCTTATTTCTTCACATTTAAATTGAAGTAGGAATTAATATGTTCCGGAAATCACTTTCTCAATTGTTAGCAATGACTATTTAATTGAATGAAATTTTCGTCATAATTGTTTAGCCGTATTAAAATACGTATTAATTCTATTTGAATTATTGTACTATAAAAATAACATTTGAAATATTGCTCGCAAAAGTGAATACTTTGATTGATTGTAAAAATGTCCATACGCTTGAACGTTATATAAATGTAATGTAAAGTCTTACTTTTTCAGTGGTTCGATACGTATTGTGGAAAAAAAAAACTTATTCTAGAGTCTTGAATGAATGAGTTAAAATGATTTTACCTGAAAGATATTATAAAATAATTAGAGACTCGGGTTGAAAGCTTTTTAGTAATGAAAAATATATTGATTTTATGTAGGCATATTGATATGAAAAAAATTAAGGGCCCATAATTATTACAATAACACATAACTTTATATTTTGCATAAAGAACTCACATACTATACATTTAATGATTAAACGTAATATTTTAATTTTGTTCAATACGTATTTCGTGTATTTTTAATTTATGTGTTAAAGTATTAAAATTATCTGAATAAGTTTAGTTTGAAGCAATTTTACTTACATTACGTTAATGTGCAAATGCTGCCATAAAGACGTTTCATAATTACTGATGTTCGGAAATAAAATACTAGATTACTATTTTTAATATTTATTAGTTTTTCAATTACTGTTACTTATAAGGCTTGTTTATTTGAAATGTAACCCCAATTGATTATATATTTTATTCAAAATCTTAAGACAAATTATGATTGTTTGAGATATTATCGTAATCGAAATAATTTTTCCAACTAATGAAATCTTTAACAGCATTCTTAACCATTTGAATTTGTATGAATTGTTGAATTCTACGATTTTATAAAAAAAAAATCTGTATAAAATTATAATTGAATAAGTTATATTTTTAAATTTGTATTGTTGACATAAACATAATTTTAATATATAAATATTTAAATCATAAAAGTATTTATTTTATTTAATCGGTGTTCCTGAAGTTTACAAATAAGTTTTTTACATCTTCTTTTATTTTTGTACTTTAGTTTTGGATTCTTCAGAAATGTTAGTAAATACACGTAGTTTTATATTTCTCTACGCTGACAGATAAAGACTTACGTAGTAATTTACACATTTATGGATTATTGTTCACTTTTATAGAATTTGAATGAAAAACTATAATGATTGTTGTTTTATTACACATGTCAAGAACGAGCATATTGCGTATGATGCTGTGTATCTGGCAAAATATGTTAACGCCAAGAAAGTGTATCGATCCGCGCAGACTCGTCAAGTAGCTCAACTGGAATATCTTTAGGCGATGTCCTTGGTATCCATACCACTGGAACACCCCAATGTGTGAGATGCTGAAAAGGAAAGTACTCTGTGAGCTGACATACAATGGTGTGATAGAGAGTTCGACGTTATGGAAAGTACTAACTAACGACGAGCAGCACTCCTGTAACCTTGTGCTTTAAACATTTGCTACAAATTTCAGACCTAGAAATAAATATAACAAGCAGTCGAAGGTAAAACAAACATCTGCAACCACATTTACGTTACCTCTCATGATCACGATGCGGGGTGGAACTTTTTCAACCCGCAATATTGAAAGAGAATGCTTCTACGAGAGTACATGGGGCATTGATTAAATATTATTAAGTACTCCTTTTCCTCCCATAAAACATGGATGTTTTCAATAAACATCAAGATGCTTCATATAATTATTTATATATTTAGGTTACAATTTGTATTTTAAAAATGTAGATATATCCTAATAGTGATAAGTTTATACGGTTTATAAATAACTGTTGCTGTCGTCTGGATTATAAATTAATTTTCTGCTATTTTCCATTGGTGTGTTTCAACTGAGCCACCACGAACCAATTTTCATTTCCATAATTTCGATGAAGTAAACGACTTAACACGATAACGATTATTCTCGTCGACCACTTGCGTAAAGCTAGCGAGAGGCTTGAGTGCGGAGGGGCCGCGGTGGCTGAGCGGTTAGCCTGCTCGCCTCCTACTAAGGCGAACCTGGTTCAATCCCCAGCCGGGTCACTTCCGGATTTACGCACGTGGGAATTTTGCCGGACGATACTGCTAGTCGGCGGGTCTTCTCGGCGCTGCTCCACATCCATACTCACCTCAATCACCCTCATCGGCTCTCAAGACCTAACTGTTAAGAGCCGTCCAAATCTCTTCTCTCACTCACTGAAGCGCGGAGATGTGGCAACAGCGTGCGTGACGTCCCACGCGGCCTAGGAGAAGGCGGGGTACTCGTTGGCGCGGCAGTCCTTACGTCCTGTCTGGGTTTATGAAATTATACTACATGCATATTAATTTTTTTACGCTATTTAAGAGGCTGTGTCATCAGTGATAGGTGGACCAGAATACAAACCTTATACATAAATTATTCGTTTTGGTGTCATAACGAAGAGTCAGGGTCATTACTGAAAACGTTTTATTATAGAAGCATTACATTTCATGTTTCTATGCAAATTTTTGAACCGGATTGTTAATAGGTGTTTCCTTGTTTTCATTAAAAGGTGATTATTAGTTCATATATAACATTTTGTATTGAGTTAATTGTTGCATATATATGCGCTAGTAGTTTATATACTATGTCTGTAATGATGAATTAAGTAATTAGCTAAACTTATATGGTCACATTTTTCAATAAATCCTTCAAAGTTTGAATTAAGAAGAAATAAATAAAAAAAATCAACATGACGGGTGGCTTTCGCCTGTTCCTTATAAAACTTTTAATATTTTGTTACAATTTAAACTCATCAAAACGCTGTGTTACGTAACCAATTTTGCTATTATGTCATGCAGTACCATTTCTGTAATGAAACTATAGCGAACAGTGCTCATTCGAAACACTTGCGTAAAAAACTCTTGGAACTGTGTAATATACATTTTAGCCTAGAAGTGTCTATCCGTATCCATTCCATTCCGGTGTAACAGCCTTAGCTGTGTAACGTAGTTACCTTTGATTCCGTCGTGTGCCGCACCAGAGTATGCATGGTGGGCGACTACGTAAGGAAAGTGGAGAGTCGTCCTGCCATTGCACACTACAAACGCTATATTTGTTACTAAGAAAAAAATTCTTTCAAAGTTTTATCTTATAAACAACGAAATCTAACATTAATTTTACTTAGTTATTAAATTATTATGTTTTGTAATATAATATAAGATTTATTTGGAAGGTTTTCTTTAAAACGCTCTCATATATATTTGAATGGAAGATATTAGCATTAACTATAACTTTGTGGCTAAGAAAACATTTCTTTGCGGAGGTTTTGCTATAAAACAACATTATTTTACTTCAATGTTACTAAAATATTAATGAATAGTAATTTTATAGTTACTTTGCAATGCTTACATTAATTTTCTTTAAAATTTCTCTAATATTTCTTCTCACAAAATATAATTTCTTAGCAGCAATGCATTTTTTATTATTGTCAGTTGTTATGTATTAATTTTTAAGCAGATTACTAGCAGCAGTTTGCCTCCCAATTTTATAAAAATGTGTAATGCCTGGAAGTACCTAACTTTTTTTCCACGATTCACGAGTGTTTGATGTGCAGATATTTCCACTCGGTCATTTTCGTGGTGCGCGCGAAGCAAATTATGCATCGTGAATGATGGCCGACGAATTTGTGTCCAAGATACTAGAGGAATTGGGTTTTGCAGACCTCGTAGATAAATTTAAAATAGGTTGATTGAAACAGTTTTATTTTATGTATGTATTTTAATTTATTTAATTTTGTGTTAGCTTTGTTTGATGAGCCAGATCACCTTATTTAACTATAGACGCGTGGTAGGTCTACGAAGCGCAAAAGTTACAAAGATGTAAATGTGTGTAAGAAACTACGTTTAGAGTAATTAAAGCGCAGAAATAACGTGAGTTCGGTTAAGTTGCCAGTTAACATTATTGGTCATATGAAAACAGTCTTACAGGATTTAGAGGTTAACAAAATGGCGGTATCTTAAAATAGCTTTTAAATAACGTTTATTAGATATTTGTATCGTTAGTACGTGTCTAGTTAATGCAAAAATTATTTGATATTTATAAATTCTGCCTACAAAAGATGTTGCCTTGGTTGTTTATTCATTGAATTCATAGTGGGTTTGTGTAGATAGGTTATGTGCTGAAAATGGCAATGTTCATTCGATATCTGGTAGCAAGCAGCTTTTTTAATTTCATATTAAGACCAAATAGGTAGCTTTGTAGATCATTTCTGTTGTATTCTCTGTTACATCAACATTTTTAAAAATAAAAATAAAATATATTTTATCTATGTTTAGTACTAGGCCTACATATTTAATTGAACACTTCATCCAGTTAGTCATGTATATAATACATAAAGTTTCTATACAATTCATTTAATCCCCTATTACAATAATTGTTTTATACATTGGCAGATCAGATCAGTAAATAGGCCTATATGTTTAGTACTAGGCCTACATATTTAATTGAACACTTCATCCAGTTAGTCTTGTATGTAATACGTAAAGTTTCTATACAATTCATTTAATCCCCTATTACAATAATTGTTTTATACATTGGCAGATCAGATCAGTAAATAGGCCTATTAATTAAAAATATTTCTTTGTGGTCATTTTGCATTAAAATGCTGATATTTACAAACTGTTAATCATTGAGTTAATGTACGTTAGTGGTTATATTACATTGTATGTACTCATTACATTACAATTTTAGTGACACATTATTAGCATTATGAACTAATTATACTCAGTAGACATGAAGTAGGTCACAGAACACTCTTAGCTTTTTTAAGTTTAGCTGTACATTCCATCCTGAGATATTTACGCTTCTGACATCTGCTTATGTGAATGTGAACGTAGACTATGTATGCTTATGTATGTATGCTTATGTGAATGTAGACTACATTCGCAACAGCACACGAATAGATCTCAAATAACATAATAGCAAAGATCCAGCAGAAAAATCGAAACTACATTCGCACATTAGGTTGTTCACCACTGTCTGCAATTTCTGTTGCAATAGTTGGTTTAAAGTTGATCGTGGTTACTGGTCATTTTAATGTTTACTATTTCTGTTAGAGGTCTCAATATTGCATTTTTTCATTGCTTAGGCCTAATTACTTTAGGAGCAATCATATCAGAGCATACACTTTTGTTACTTAATAATGATCTGTACAATGTCCTATTAATTTCCTGGTAATATTAAGATGACCCTGTCAACTATATTAAAATTAGAATTATAATTAAAGTTGGCTATGAGAAACAGTGCAACATCACAGAGGATAACTGTTTTTGTGTTATTGCACACTCTACGATCCTTATTGAAAGCTACATGTGCATTTGTCTGTAGTAGAGTACTGATAATAATTTGCTTGGACGATCAATAATTTTGACCCAAAACGAGAAGTAATTTTTATTATTAATTCACAAATTTCTGATGTAGTCTAAAACTAAAACGTATATTGCCACTAAATTTTCCTAAAGCATGATACACACGAGTCGCCTTCTTGAACAAGAAGGTGTACACCTTTCTTGTTCACTTCAGCTTCCACCGTGTAACTGCGCAACTTGTATGCATGTTACTAGCATACAAGGGTTTGAACACTAGCTAGAATCACTTAGGGACGGTTCTATTTTTGATTCACCTGCTTGTGCAAGTCTTATGTTTGACGCATGGTGAGCACATAGGATTGGAATTGCGCTGTATTCACACCCTGAGAAATAACCCGCGGGAAGTCCCGCCGTATAAGAATACGCGGGGATAAACCGAAGCAAGAGAAAAACAGGGAAAGTCCCGAAAATTAGCTGATATAAGCCCTCTACGAAGGAAACAGGGTAACCCCCCGCCGAGATTAGTGCCGACACAGCTTACAGGAACCCCCGAGACGCTTGCCGCACCCCCTTCCACCCCCAGTTATAGCGCACGAGCCACTGAGGAGACACTAAATCCTATACAAAAAAAAATGCTCGAGGGACACCAGGGAAGTCCCTGTTTCTCTTGACACAATCTGCTGACAGCCAATTTGAATATATCGGGAGACGGGTTAAATTCAGGAGCAGCCAGGTTTCGGGAGCAGGGGTAGTGAGTTGTTCGCCGTCGGTCGATCAGCGCGAAGCAGAGAGGACGGGGACACGAGCCAAGGTCCTGGACTTCCGAGAGAGTCAGTCAAAGCCGTAGGAAGGAGCCAGCTGATTACAGCACGCCAACAAGAGCCAGTCCGAGGGCCTGAACCAGGGCCACCCAACTTACCAGGCCTTGCTACCAACGAAGAAAACTCACCAAAAGCCGCAGTCAGAGATAAGTAGAGAAACATCTCCCTTCAACAACCTTCCCCGGCGCATAGTATTCAGCCCACCAGCCCTTCAGGCATATTAATTAGTGGGGGGGGGGGTGGCTCTGTCTCGCCAGTGTGTGTAAATAACTATGAGACCTTCACATCAATAAAATCCTGGTGTGTGAAATAACGGAGAATACGAGTATTTGTTTACCCCTAATGCAATAACCTCAGGTGCCCTTAGTCTGCACCTAAATAATTTAACTATATAAACTACTGGCCACCACCCTGTATAAATCAGGTGGCCTAGTAGCGACATGTTTATAAATGTGTTTTATGAATATATGTAACTTGTATGCATATTTAAAGGTGGCTGCCTGCCCAGGCCGTTAACCAGTGTGCAGAGCTCCGGCAGAACACGTTTTACTCAAAAACTACTTCACGTGCGTAAGTGTTTGGTTTGGACTGCAACATCTTGCAAAGATATTGCGCTAAAATAGTGACTAAATTAGTTTAAATTGAATTACTGTATAGGGATTAGTGCATAATGCAATGTACGTTGAGTACACCATGTATAACACTCCGCCTTGAAACAAATGTGGTGTGATTGTCATAAACTGGTAAAATAACAATGTTTACAAAATACATCATAAATGTGAAATGCACGTAAATAAAACTTTACACAATACTTTTTAATGAAATATATTTTATTTCTGAACCTTTTAAATTTTACTTATATTCGGGCAAATTAGCACGAAGTTTTACATTAGTACTCGGGTTTTACAATTAAATTACACAAGTAGAGGAGAAATGGCAACTCGTGGTGCAAGGGGACAGAGGCTCGGAGCATCGGCGCTGTTTATGCTCTGTCATTCCGGTCCCGGTGGCCATCTTGTCAGCAATATTGGATCCAGGTTGACGCTACTCGCCACCTTTGGGATACAGGGTGGTTCGTAGGGAACGAGTTACCTTTACCAGGCACAGACTATGAGTGCCTTGACTGCTGAGGGTAAACAATAATGTAGTCACTAGGTGTTTCAGTTCACGATATATTTGGTTTAAAAGAACACACATATATATAACTCCGAGATCGTGCCCGCGAGTTGGGAGCCTTAAGGGCGGTTTAAAGTACTCTTGCTACTGCTTCCGATGCCACAGGGTAACACTAGGCATCGGGTAATGTCCCTTGAGTAACGATGCTGGTACTTAGCTTTATTTGTAGTTCTGGGTGTTCAGGCAGTAGGTCGAGGTCTGGTAAGCTGGGCGGCCCTTCACAGGCCCTTGGCTCAGTCTAGCTGGCTTCCTGCTTCGGGCTGACTCTTTGGCCTCGATGACGGCTCTGCATGACAGGCTGTTCCAGGTTCTCTCCTCGACGACTCCACAATACGACTGCCTGACTCTTCTCTCGGTGTGGCGCCCCTCGTTGAGGCCACCACACGACTCCTGCTGTCGGCGTTGCACGACTACTCACTTCGCGTACCGGTGTGGTGCTTCTGTTGAGCCCCCACCCGACTGTTTCCTTCCAGCGCCATCTACTTCCTCTCGGTGTGGTGCCCCTCGTTGAGGCCACCACTCAACTCCTGCTCTCGGCATCGCACAATTCCTCACTTCGTGTCCTGGTGTGCTGCTCCTGGCGAGTCCCCACCCAACTGTTGCCTTCTGGTGCCGTCTACTTTCTCTCAGTGTGGCACCCCTTGTTGAGGCCACCACTCGACTCCTACTCTCGGTGTCGCACGACTAACTCACTTCGCATCCCAGCATGGCGCTCCTGGCGAGCCCCCACCCGACCACCGCTGACTGATCCTGCCAGGGTCTGCTCCCCGGCCTCTACTGATGGCTCTACACAACTTACTCGACTTACTCACTTCGCGTCTTGGCGTTATGCAACTGTCTACCTCCGCCTCTTGGCGAGGCCACTGAACAACTCCCTTCTTCCTCCACGAACCAGGACTCTTAACTCCCTTATCGGCGTTCTCCACATGTCAATTCCAAACACTGTCAGCCCTTTTCTCGGCGATTTGCTAGCTTAACTCGGCATTATCTTGGCATGTATTAACTGCCTGTCCGTCCTCCCCACCAACCCGGCCTGGCCTCGTGTCACGTGTCCCGCAGCACGTGTCTACTGGGGGCCTTACACTAGGGATACTGGTTTAAGATGGCAGGGGTGTGACAGCAGTGCTTCTAGTACTGACAAAGCAGCACATGTCAAGGTGACCTTCACCTTTAACAATTGACATCAGTGACCCTTGGCTAAGAGATTCAAAATTTTTATTTTAAATTATAGAAATTATAAAAAAAAAATTTAATTTATTTTTAAAAAATATACATTTCCACCACCACTTACCAATACTTATTCTATTGTTACAGCAATCTTGGTTTTATGTCTGTAATTTGTTTATACATTGTTGGATGCTGCTATATTCGTTTCTTCGCCTGTAATTTGTTTATACATTGCTGGAGGACGCCATCTTGGATTCCTATGTTTTCAACACCCAGATGTCGCTAGTGTATTAATAATCGATTTCGCCATCAGGCAGCAGCCATATATGATTATATTTTCAAAGTATACGTTGCGCTGTCAGCACCCTCCATATTAAATTATATTTTCAACACATAGGTGATATTAATTTCTCGATTCAGCCACCAGGTGAGCTGGCGGCACTCATATTTACAGATATAGGTAAAATCTGTAATTTTCATCCTATTGAAAAATAAGTTTTTCAATCAATATTATACCTACATGCATGTTGCAGGACTTTGACTACATGCATAATTTATAAATTATATAAGTTTTTATTAAAAAATTAAAGTTTTTCAATTTTAAAACACATTTTTTATTTTTTATGATATAATTGTCTATATAGCACAATGGTACTTTATTCAATACTTTTTAATTAAATATATTTTATTTCTGTACATGTTAAATTATACTTACATTCTGGCAAATTAGGTAAACATCAAATAATACACAATTTTAATAATATACATTTTTTATTTTATTAGTTTATACAGTCACTCATGCCCTCAAAAAATTACAATATTCGTCAATATATATTAATCGCAATATGTGCAACTTTGTTGTAGGTTATTATAGTATTTTATGTATCTTGCTATTCACACTAGTGATGTCCTTGTGAGAAAATATCGTGACATTTATTATACCGACATACTGTACAGGGCAGGTCATGTAAGTAACTATACTTTTGAGGACATGTACCGAAGTCACAAGAGACCTGCTTGTAGTAAAACTGGTACCGAGGTATTGATGAGAAATGCACTTCACCTTTACAGGTTTTTGCATGTATAGGTAAATGGTCGCTATGGCTTACTGCTTGCCGCACCTGTCATACAAATATGACGTGAAACAGGAATTTTTGGCCCAATTAAAGCTCTCATGTCGCCGTACATTATGGCCGAAAGCAAATGTCTTATCACAAAAGTGATGCTGATGACGACCTAGTGGTTCAGGCAAAGACTCGGATAGACCTGTTGGAGATATAGGTGCTGGAGCTAAAGAAACAGGTAACGCCGGCAATGGTGTTCTAGGTACCTCAGTCGAAAATATCGATGGCTCCATTGAAGATTTCGTAGACCTAACAGCTGAAGTAGTCGATTATACTGTAGTATCTGTAGATGATCGTGCTGCACTGGTGGAAGTAGATGCTGTTAGTGACTTAGCCATCACAGCTGAAGAAGTCGATGGCGCTGGTAAAACAGGAGACATTTCACTCGAAGAATAAATCGATGGCGGGAAACCATGGTGGGCAACATCCACTGCACTTTAACATAACTAGCCATGGTTTAACTGGTGTAGAAGCTATCCGAGACGAACCACCTTTCACATTAGCCATTGTCAAGCTAAGCCTCTCAGCTGACCCCCCTACTGCTTATAATATGCGCGTATGCAAGCCTAATGATATCATATTGACTTAGAACCAATCGTATTACACCATTAATACATTTATTGGACACCAACCAACCAATCACCGAGTTGCCACATGATTGCAGCTGACCAATCACATGCAGGCACTGACACATCACATGCAGGCAGGTAGGTAGGCTTTAGGTGCTTATCATTATTATCTATATGAACCACACAAACAGGCCAGTCCATCATACCATGCAGAACCTGCGGAAGACGCCCCCGTCCAAGAAATTTACTCGGAAGGACGAGACTACGATGAGATGATTAAAGTTTTCACTTTTTTACTGCCGTGTCCACGGCAGCACTTCGACCACACCACACAATAGACATACCGCCTACAGACGTATGAAACACACGGACTAAGGTGGGATGAGATAAATATTCCGTACGAGGAAATTCCGGCATTGTTCGACTTTGCCATAATTTGCTAGTATCCTGTGTATGTGATTGGAGGACGCCAAGAGCCGGCGATTCGCAATGAGTGCCCCATCGGAACGAATGTCTTAGACCTTTACAAGCATTGTCGCTGCCCACCGTTTCGTCAGCTCGTCGCGATGTACGCCGCAAAACTTCACGAGTGCAAAAATCAAATATATTTCTGTGCTCCGTGCAACTCCGAATCCCTCAGTCTATGGAGTTATAATAACCCATGGTACAAAAACATATATATATATTACATGTTTAATACCATCCATGACTCAGAGAAGATACTCGTTAAAAAAAGTATTCCTTGTATTTGTTTGCTTTGCAGAATAATAATATTGTGATGTGTGTATAAATAGATATGTAAAAAAAAATTATGATTTTTTTATCTGGAGTCATGTCTTACGTAAGTTAAAAAATAACTATTGGTAAAGAAAAAAAATTAGTATATATCTATTTGGTTATAATTTAAAGAAACAAAATATTCAATGAGACTCTAGCCACCACTAAAATAACGTATATATATTTTTTATGCATATAAACGTAATTATTTATTTTAAAAATAAATGAGGGATTAGGGGTAAACCACTTTGCAGATGAAGGTGGTCGCGAAAATTATATTTTGACATGCTGTGTAGCAGCAACAGCAGAGACTGCCAGAGTTAAGGTTTGCACCACATGTTGGCACCCTTGCACAAGTCGTACTTTGCCCTTCCTGCTGAACACGCAAGTAGCAGCCGTGGTGCGTGCGCGGGCCACCTGGGGGCGAGCAGCTCGCCTACAGTGGCGGCTTCATGCTAACTACGTTAAATATATTATTCCAATAGAGATCGATTGTATATTCATTTATCATAAAAAACTTTGATAATTTGCAAAAAAAATTCACAAATACATATTTATTTTATCATACAAACTTTAATACGCCGGAAAAAAGAAACATGCTTTGGTATTTAGCCCATTCGAGAATACTCACAAGGGCACACTGACAGGAGTGTCCAAGTTCGACACTTGAGAAAAATATACACATTTCCATACTGATAGACGAAAAAAAAAAAACAGACAGAACATACTGATGGATTAAAAACATACACGTTACCATACTGACTCGTGATATAAAGACAGAACAAACTGGTGGATAAAAAACAAAACACTCGTCACACACATTCCTAACACCTTTATTTCTTATAAAACATCATTTATTTAAAGCAAAATTTTAGCCAGCAGACGGGGAAAATATTATGTATAGAAGTGTCTGCATCTTCCTATCATTATCTTCTTCATGCTAACTAACAAGACTTGGAATATTTCACAATTGGAACATAAATTCTAGCATAAATATTTATTATGTCGATCACACCTATATATAGACACAACATGGAAAACGACATACGGTAAAACTTTTTTTTATGTTTAACGCCTTACACCAAAGTCAATTTTGTAACAATCTACGGGAAAAAGAAAACCTCACATGCAAGATACATGAAAACAATTTAGCTTTAATTCATAAACAATGTACATTATTGTTAGCCTAGGAAGGACCCTACGAGACGAGTTGAAAAAACTTTTGACGGACTCGATAGCTCCTAACTTATCATCGCTACCCTGCCCGAGAATAGATTTCTTTAAATGTGAAAATATATTTAGTCCTCATGTTATCTTCTCTCATACTGAATTCATGAACGCATTTAAAGCAAACAACTGACTACTGGTAAACCAACCCCTCACAATACTGACCCATAATGACCCTTTAATAACACCTTAATGACCAATAAATGACCCCTAATGACCCCTTAATGAACCATAATGACCCGTAAATTACCCATAATGACCAATAAATGACCTCTGATTGTGGTGCAAGCAGTGCTGATGTGGGGCATGCGATGCTAACTACGGTGCATGTGGTGCTTATTGCAGTGCATGCGGTGCTGATTGCAGTGCGTGTGGTGCTGATTGTGGTGCATATGGTGCTGATTGTAGTGCATGTGGTGCTGATTGTGTCGCATGTGGTGCTGATTGTGGCGAATATGGTGCTGATTATGGCGCGTGTGGTGCGGATTTTGGAGCATGTTGTGCTGACTGTGGTGCAAGTGGTGCTGATTGCGGTGCTGATTGATGGAAATATTGCTTTATTTTGCCAGAATATAAGTAATATTTAAAAGGTACAGAAATGAAATATATTTAATTAAAAAGTATTGTATAACGTACCATTGTTTTATATGTTATATTATATAACTAAATTAAAATACTTTTCAAAATTAAAAAATTCTAATTTTTTGTAAAAAATTATAAATTTAATAAATTATGCATTTAATCAATGTCCCGCATTATGCATATAGGTATGCCGTTGATTGAAAAACTATTTTCTTCTTAAAGTATGAAAAATTAGAGATTTTTCCTATGTCTATAAATATGAGTGTCGCCAGTTCACCTGTTGGCTGAATTGAGAAATTAGCGTCACCTATGTGTTGAAAATAGAATCCAACATGGAGGGCGCTGACAGTGCAACCTACACTTTAAAAACATAAACAAATATGGCTGCCACCTGGTGGCGATATCGATTATTAATACACTGGCACTACCTAGGATTTGAAAACATATGAAATCCAAGATGGCGTCCTCCAGCAATGTATAAACAAATGACAAACGAATAAACCAAGATGGTCTTATACCATAGAATAAGTGTAGGTAAGCGGTGGTGGGAGTGTACGTTTTTTAAATAAATTTTTTAGTGATTTTTAAATAAATTTTTTAGATTTTTTTAGATTTTTTTAGATTTTTTTCTTATATTTTTGGTCAATAGTTAAGGTTAAGGTCACCTAGATCCAACATAACTGACAACATGGCCGTCGGGGTACCGGAATGACAGAGCATGAACAGCTCCGATGCTCCGAGCCCCCGTCCCCTTGTTCTAAAGTTGCAATTTCTCCTCTACCACACAGCTGTCAGCGGTATTAAGCACAGTAAAATAGCAAATTCCTCACATGAAAATAAAAACACATGTAATTGTTACTGAAAGTTGGACGAATTTCAGACGCGATAGAGTACATAGATACTTATCACATCGCGAATTAACTACTGCATATTTGTAGTTAAGAAAAAATATGTTTCTACAATTATTTGATGCTGTGTTAACCTAAGCTAACCACTTCACGCTCGTGATACGTAAATCACTGTTTTATTACTTTGCAAAAACAACTCTAGCCAACTTCAACAATATTTCCTATTTCACCAATGTTTGCCCTTTTCTTTCACTCTGAACACACTTCACGATAAAAATGAAACCAGTCAACGATTTTGCGACGAATTATGCCAAGTTCGTGAATTTAATAATCTATATTATGACTCCAACCCCAAAAATAAGTTAATAATGTGTATCCCTCAAACTCATCTTCGGACGAGAAAACCGCAACCCTTTCCTAACCAAACTTTACACTTTGTATTTTTTGCAGTTCCACATCACTATGTCTTTTGTCCTTTTCTGCGGCACATCAACCAATTTCAATTTTATTCTGCTTTTGGGACCATTTTATATTTTTGAAAGCAGCCATTTTCTTGAAAAAAAAAAAAAAAATGTAATGTCGTCATTTAAAATTGAAAAAATTTCAAAACGGAAAATTATTTCCCTGTAAACATTAATAGTAATTTATTGGTCTCCATCACTTTAGACGAGTGAAGATGAAAGTGGTCTTGCCCGCTACCTTTACAATCCACCTGTACCTGCCTGACTGCTCATTATGTCAATAAGTGTACATAATGGACATTAATTGCCTTAGCAGCGATACATGGACTAGCCTTTCATTTAAAATCATCGCGTTGGTGCCCGAAACAAAACTGAAAATTAACCTAACCAATTGAAACACGTAAATAAGTCCAAGCCAATCAAACACAAACGGAAATATTTCGCTGCCACAGCACAGTACACATCAGCGCATTGCAGTACATCACGTTCTGCACTTGAGCCGCTATTTATACTGTGAACCCTTTTTGCTCATTTTATCAACAGGTTTTCCTACTTAAACTAGCCAGGTTGTGTTTTGCCCTTCTCCAAGTATGTATTGTTATATTAGAATTTTCCTTAGTGTAACAGTCATTTTGTTCCTCAGAGAATGTTGGAAGTTTAGTACATACTGCCTTTGAAGAGTCTACGTGGGTCTAATGTAAACAGAGCAAAATTTGTTTCAGGCCTATTGGTTTTAATTTTGGGCTGGCAATGTGACACATTACCAAAATGAGATAAAACAAGCTTTGTAAGTTGTTATTACTAACTAAAGATGTAATCTGCCTGTTTTCTCTGTGCACATTTTAATTACAAATACATCATTATGTTTTGTACCATAGAGAGTTACTGTATGCCATTGATTTTGACTGTGTATGCAACAGTATATAAATTAGTTACATTTTATTGCTTGTCACTGCACGTATATTACATTTCAGATAAGGTCGCCCTTTTTCGACAGGTGCTGCGACGAACATTAAACCTTTGATAGCTGAGAATGCCAATGAAATTGGCAAAATAACTATTTATACATGATGAGCTAGTCAGGTGCTACATGAATCTCTGTTTTGTTTATTACTTCACAGTATTCAACTGTCAAAGCCTGTTAGTTGCAGTACCCGACAAAAAAATGTCACTTTATGTTATTATTATTGCATTTTATACTTATTAGAGTATAGTGGTAATTAAAATCTTGTATTTTTAGAAGAAGAAGTGTATGAAGAAGCTTTCAAAGTTTTAGATGAAGCTCTCATGAAGGAGCTAGTCGTAAAAATAGGACGCAGAGAAAAATTTTTGAAAAAAATGTACTGATTACTTTTTAAAATCAGTTCCAGTTGATGTAATAAGCTAAGAAAAAAGACTGTAACTTGGCAAGAAAGGCCATATTAAAATATCCAATGATCACGAGGCATATTAAATGATGGTTTCAAAACTTTTTCAAGTTACCGTTATTTCCCTATTATAATATAAATTCAAGATGAAGCCTAGAACCTTAAGGTTAGTTTTTTTTTACACATTACCACGTATTAGTCCTCATGCTATTCAACTACAACCTTAAGCCACTACCACCATTTACTTATAATTAATGTATCGTATCCACAACTTGTTAGCATATTTATATTCTTTCTGTTTCCAAGTCATTTCTGGACACGTAAAATGTGTTTATATTTTTTCATCATATGTTCATATTCATTACTTATTTACAGTACAGGTTATGATTTATCAGTACTATACTATCATTTATTTGCAATAAAGATTATGATTTATTATACAATACTATTTTCTTCCCTTCAAGTGTCAGACTTACATATTGTGTAAAAGAATTTCTGACATTGTTTGGACTAAAAATATTTACTTTAATAGTTGCCTAAAACATATTTTCAATATTACCTGTGCATGACATGTAAACTGATCAATGCAAGCTGATATTTTGTGAGTTAGTCAAGAAGTGTTGAAGTAGTGATTGTCCTTTGAAATACTATAAATACTGTAAATAAATATTTGTGAAATTAGCCATGGAATAAAACTTAGACAAAATATGTAAGGACAACATTAGTCTCGTGCAATGGGTAAGGAAGATAGTTAAATCACAAAATGTTTACAAAAATACTTGTGATATGCAACAGAACATATATTTGAATAACGGGAATGAGTATTTTTACTTCGTCTTATCATATTTTTCAAGTTAAGAAAATGCTTTATGAAACATATAATATAAACGCGTTACATCATCACAGGACAGTACTTGCTTGGTGAAAATCTTCGATTTTCACGTTTTATGACTCCACAAATTTCTTCCTTCACTAAAATGTCTTACAGACTCGTGTATACTACATTCAAGACGAAATGCAACTTTTTTTTAGACAATTGCTCCAACCAAAACTATCATTTTGACAGTTTAAAACTCATTTTATATAAAAAAAATTGCTTTAAACTACATCGTCGGCTGGTATGCTGCTATACGAATCTGTGATTAGTTTTTATACAATAACCAGTTGTCAGTCATGATGTTGTATTGGGATGTTACATGCAATAATAATTGCATATTATTCTGCGTGAATGGAATATCATATCGTTAATTAAATCATTTCAATTTGTGACAAATATTATGTATTTTGGTTTAAGATATTTTCCTTATTACTTGCATCTTGTCTAGGCCTCTTTAAATATGTAGAACCCTGATATAACGTAGTTGTCGGGGATACGACATACACGTGCATTTAGGTTAACCGAACAGTATTGGGATATTGTTAAAATGCATTTTTTCAGAATCTCACCAGCGTTACATTGGGAACAGCAGTAAATTGGAGAATGTTATACCGGTCCTCTACTGTAATATAGTCGCGGTTCGGTAGCTTCAACAATTTTAAAAGCCCCGTTTCGGGTTGGGGGTCACTTTCGGCCAATCATGTATATTTCCGTTAGACATTAATAACAAACATTGCCATAAGATTAAAATGTTTACACAGCCATTTGCAATTTTTGAATTCAGATGTTAAAATTGATAGGCCTATTGCGAATACTGGGTAGTTTTGAAATTACAAATGTTAAAAAAAAAAATTTTAGTTGTTTGGTATCTATATATGCATGCTCGTAAACTTTCCATTTGCTGTAATATACGATTGTTGCTATTCACAATAAGATGATACATTTTAACACAGGAACAAACTCATAAGGTACGAACAAAATAACACTGTGTGCCAGTTCAACCTGGGCCAGTATAATTTGGCAAAATTGTAATTATCAGATATTCACACTAACCTGCTAAAATTTTACATGAAAATTGGAAATTTGATTATATTGTCAATTTCTAAGTGCAGATTATTCTCGTTGAGTGCTTTTTCAATTATGAACAGTAATGTGACTCATAAATTACAGCAAGAAATATAGTGAAATACGATAATTTTTTTGTTTCTTTGCGATATATCATAAAACACTTATTATATGTTGTTGTACGTTATTATTTGAGCAGAGAACTCTATTTTCATTGCAAACAGTGTGGTATTTTCTAAAGTATGAGTAATAACCTGAGCACGCGTGACCCGGTCACCATTACATGAATTCACGGGAGACTGAGCTTCAACACCGGGTCCTGTTTACACTTAAGTTGATATGACGTTGAGTATTGATAGACTAAAACAACAATAAAAAAATTATGTCTGTGTACGCATCACACATAAAGTAATGAACAGATTTATATGAAACTTAGCGTAGTGGGATCTTATGTCCTAGGTCAGGATCTGAAATACTTTTTATCCCTAAATTTTACATAATTCCAGATGAATCGTTACAAAGTCCACATGGCAACTTCACGCAAAAACCATTTTAGTGATTTCAGTTAAACTTAGCGAACTAATAGTTTTTGTCCTGGAATAATATCCCGACATGTTACATAGTTTTTCATATTGCTTATTAACATCTCCGCCTTTGTGCCAGCAGGCTTATTGGGGGACGGCTTGCCAACTAACTTGAAGAACAACACAAAACACCCATGATAGGACTCGAACCCACAATCCCTGCGTTACGAAGCTGGCACGTTATCTCTACACCGCTGGGAGAGGCTCGTTACATAGTTCCCGGAGTAATCATCTTGAGGGAAAGTCCACGCCAGCGACATTGGACAGAAAATGCTGTACTGATTTCAATGGATTTAATGTAGCATTAACTCAGCAGTGCTGTCTTTTCTTCTATGGTTGTTAAACTGAGTTAATAACTAATATCACCATTGCCTTTACTGAGATGATTGAGGCCTGATCGTTTTCAGTATTAAAGAAATAACAAAAGTGTGAGTTCCTAGAATTTTGTAGTTTTTTTAATTTTTAATTATTGACACAACCAACACGTGTTCGTCAATACGTTTATGATACAATACACTAAAAAAATATATATTCTAAAGTTCATGGGAACGAAGTCGCAGGCCCATGTAGTATATTTTTTAATTAGCTGAAATGTATGTTCCAGCCATTTGAAAATCAAGTATACTTATTATTCCTCGGGCCATTTAAGAATGTTTTAAGATTTTCAAAATGTTAGCAACCAAGCCATTTTATGAACTTCATAGATAACCTTTACAAAACACTCCTAATAGTTAAATTTGTGGGTAAAAGAGATGTTTATAACAATATTGATATTTCTTCATAAGTAACATAAAATAAATGAACTACAACTATAAATTATTCTTAATACAATGGTTGAACTCAGATGAGGAAAACACTCCTAGTGTAATTTTTTAAAAAGTTTGTTTAAAAACGGTTGAACTTACCGCACCACGACTACAGCATTGTCTGATGTGAATGAACACTGCGCAGCTTCTCACTTCCAGTTCATTATAAGTGTACTCTCTGTTCCCATTTACATTTACATTTTTTAACAAATCTTTCTTTGCAATGTTAGTCTATTTTAGTAATATCGGAAAACACTTGTGAAGTAGTGTTACTTAAAACCATTTGATATTTTAATATTGGGGAGGGCATCAATCTCATATTGTAACTAATGTGTAATAGGATTATACCCAAGTATTTTGTGCTCACAGCTACATATATAAAAAAAACCTTACTTTTGTATTTTACAAGTTGAAAAAGTGATTGTGAAATTTAATTTTGCCTTACAGCTGTTAGCATTTTACAAAGATTAAGTTAGAACCTGTTAAACAGTAACTTGTAAAAACAGCTGCAAGTGGTGTATCAATTGTTATGCACTATAGTGAATTAAAAAAAAAAATGATATGTTCAAGAATGTCTGGACTAATTCAAAAAGCACTATCAATTACCTTATGAAATTAAGAAATCGCCAAAATCAAGACTGCAAATGTGCTCTCTACAATTCAAAATTAATATGTGCAAACATTTATTTAATCAATACCTTACATGTCTTTGCTTCTATCTTGAACATTTTTGGTAATTATTATTTTTCAGGCACATCAAAATGAAACTACAATCACGCCAGTAATTTTGGACGCAGGTCATTCACTCGCAGGATCATCCACATACTCCAGTTGGCGTGTGTGTTCCTGCGCTGTCCACAAAATTAGAGGTGGGAGCAAGCAACATCTTTAGACAAACGGAGAATGTTCCTTGGGAAAATATTTCTCAACCAACTGAACTACTTCAGTACACTTTATATCAAGCAGTTTGGGTTGTAAAAAACAAAGTACGGAACAAAAGGAGTGTTTGGCAGAATTGAATAAATTGTTTTCAATGAAAACAAACAAGTTTCTCTGATTGTTAACAACTTAAAAGTGTTTAGGTACAGTGAACACTTTCGACAATATTAAGTGATTGAACTGAATGAATACACGTACTTGCCACTCGGTAACCTTCTAAATCACAGTAACACAAATTATTGTCAAGTTGGTGGCAATGGGAAAAACATATATCTTTGAGTTAAAAAAGATTTTTTTTTTGTGAAATACATAACACACTAATAATGCTCATAAACATGTGTGTGCAAATAGTTCATTTGTTGATGTGATTCCAAGTCATTATTTATATTTGAAATATTCTAACTGTAAAACTGCAAATTTTGCTAAGTTGTTTTTCATTTTAACTCAAAAAAATCATGTATATATTGTTGTGTATGTACTCACAACTTAAAACTGAACATATACTTATGAACTTAGATATTTGCAATGTTCTTCCACATTAGTCTTACAAAATAAATGTTGGAGATACGGTTAAGACATTTATGTATCATTATTCAGTGGTTACAAAAAATGTGCAACAAATATTTTTATTGTCAATGTGAAATGTTTTATTGTTAATTTTATTTTATTTGTATGTTTTTAACACAAAACTTTCCCTCGTGCCACAGTTTTTAATTTTGACTCAACAAGAAATGTATGTATGCGTTAAATATGAATTTTATGCTTTTGAACCTAGATACTTATTTGCAATGTCCCGCCACATTAGGGTTACAAAATAGTTGCAAGAGATTCTGCTGTCATACAATTTATGTATCATTATTCAGTGGTCACAAGAAATGCGCGAAATATTTTCCTTGTCAGGGTGAAATGAGTTTGATAATTTTATTTTGGTTGTATTTTTTTTTTTAAACTTTCCATGTGCCCCTTTTTTAATTTTAAGTAAACAAGAAATGTATGTTAGCGTTAAATAATAATTTAATGCTTGTAAACCTAGACACACATTTGCAATGTCCCTCTACATTAGGGTTACAAAACAATTGTAGGAGATTTTGCTGTTATGCAATCTATGTAGGCATTATTCAGTGGTGACAACAAATGCATGAACAATATTTTCCTTGTCAAGATGACATTGTTTTACTGTTAATTCATTGTATTTGTATGTTTTTAACAGAAAATTTATGTGTTACAATTGTTTTTAATTTTTACTCAACAAGAAATGCATGTGTGTGTTATACATAAATTTAATGTTTGTGAACCTAGATACACATCTACAGTGTCCATCTATATTACGGTTACAAAATAATTGTAGAAGATTCTGCTGTTATACAATTTATGTAGCATTGTTCAGTGGTGACAACAAATGTGTTACAAATATTTTTCTGTCAGCGTGAAATGAGTTTATTGTTCATTTTATTGTGTTGTATATTATTTTTAATGGGAAACTTTCTGTGTTTGTTTTTTAGTTAAATTTTCAACTTAATAAATAAAAGTTTGCATTTTATTTATATATGTGCTGCACTGAATAGATATAGAATGCTGGTTAAATTATATCCCTGATGTGAAGAAAAACTGCATTTAGACATCCCGATGTGGCATGGTTGGATTTAACGTGTGTGTGTCGTGTCCCCCAACCATGTTATTTCAGACTTGTACTGTACTTTATTTATTGAAACAGTGAAATTTTCAGGTATACAAATGTGTTGATAACACCTCTACATATACAGTGCTATTTGTTATAACCCTAGAAACTGTTAGCTATGAAAGGGATCCAATTATATATCCAGTGATGGTAAAAGAGCAACCAAAATGTAATTGGGCCCAAGTACAATTACTAGATGAAAATTGTAACTAATTAAAAGCAAACATTACTTCAAATGAAAGTAATTGGTAAAAGGAAATATTCTTTTTTATATTAAAATTACAAATGCATCTTTAAAAAAGTATTGATATACCGGAGATATAACTGTTTTAATTGCAGTTATAAATATATTGTGATATAGTTAATAACTGAAGGATAATATAATCTATATTCCTGGAAGAATACTGTTGGAAAATAAAATATGCTCATGGTAATTCTACATTGACATTATTTTACACATCTAAACAGTCAGTTCGTAAAACTATTCTGTACGAGCTCTACTAAGTATTAAGCCAAATTGACTTACAATTACAACGTTTAAATCGGCAAAATACTTTTTTTGGAAAACACAGACTATTTGGTATCACTTACAGTAATAATTGATAATGACAGTAAAATGATCTAAGTTTTTTCACTGTATNTTTTTTTTACAAACACAGACTATTTGCTATCACTTACAGTAATAATTGATAATGACAGTAAAATTATCTAAGTTTTTTCACTGTATACTTGCTATATACTAGGAATATTTTTGTATAAGTATCACAACAATTACAATTCATNATCTACGTTTTTTCACTGTATACTTGCTATATACTAGGAATATTTTTGTATAAGTATCACAACAATTACAATTCATTTTACTCAAAAATATAGTGTTGGAAAAAAACCAGCTGTGTTGTACAAGAGTAAGGCTCGTAGGCGTCATACTTGAATCGCTGCATTGGCGTTCTCTCTGCTGAACTGGAATAACCACCGGTGTCACTATTACTACTGCAGACAGTCCGCCACAGTTTCAAGAAGTTACAATCAAGGTCATTGTACTCTTGCCGAAAATCAACAGGAAATAGGCAAAAGTACTTTTCTCGCAGTGTCGTGCTACATGGCTGTTCTGTGAACCAGACACTTACTGAGACAAGTTCTATTGTCAGTTTACATCAAAATGCTTAGGCCTAACCTCTGTTACTTGTGTCATCGACATTGAAACGCTTCAAACAAACTTTACGAAACCATTACACAGTCTTTAAAACATAGAAGGAATGGTGTGTATAGAATATAAAAGTTGTTTATTTACTAGTAGGCCTTGTCNTTACACAGTCTTTAAAACATAGAAGGAATGGTGTGTATAGAATATAAAAGTTGTTTATTTACTAGTAGGCCTTGTTGTCAAAATACACAGTGTTGTTTGAAGATGTCGCAGAATGTATTTTATCCAGGTAAATATGTTAATCGAGACTACACANTCAAAATACACAGTGTTGTTTGAAGATGTCGCAGAATGTATTTTATCCAGGTAAATATGTTAATCGAGACTACACTCATAATAAGTATATGATGTTGGAAGCAGTTCATTCGAGTCTGAATAAGTTTAGTTATAAATTCTACAACCAAAATTGCCTTAATCTATAAGTTATGTTTTTGCGAGGCGGCATCCTATATGCATGCTTAAACCACACATATTTAAAGGATTTCAGCAATAAATTTACGCCGAAGTAATTCATTTGTGATTGAAATAAGAACGCCAGGCCATTAAGTCTCAGCTCACTGAGTAAAACAGACCTAAGCCCAGAGATATCATTAACTTTCNTCAAAATACACAGTGTTGTTTGAAGATGTCGCAGAATGTATTTTATCCAGGTAAATATGTTAATCGAGACTACACACATAATAAGTATATGATGTTGGAAGCAATTCATTCGAGTCTGAATAAGTTTAGTTATAAATTCTACATCCAAAATTGCCTTAATCTATAAGTTATGTTTTTGCGAGGCGGCATCCTATATGCATGCTTAAACCACACATATTTAAAGGATTTCAGCAATAAATTTACGCCGAAGTAATTAATTTGTGATTAAAATAAGAACGCCAGGCCATTAAGTCTCAGCTCACTGAGTAAAACAGACCTAAGCCCAGAGATATCATTAACTTTCNAAATAAGAACGCCAGGCCATTAAGTCTCAGCTCACTGAGTAAAACAGACCTAAGCCCAGAGATATCATTAACTTTCGCAGTGAACAATCACACTTGGCATTAATAATAAATCAACTTCAACAGAAAACTTCACGAAAATGCAATATAACACTGCCACTGCCGCGATAGTCATGAAGTACCAAATCTTTCTGGGCACGTGTATACATAAAAAAAATATATATATAATGGCATTCGTTTACTATTATTTGCTAATAATATTTATATGTATATGATTTCTTGTTGTTTAGAACGATTACATGTACAAATATAATATGATAAAAACATACCGTAATATAAATAAGATAAAAACAATTTTTTGTATTTCTAATTTGGATTGGATTTTGTGGTCATGTGACCACCAACCTGAGAATATTTTTTCTACCTGTTTCTTTAAGCAGTCCTTGCTAAGTGAGCTTTCCTATCTGTGATTATGAAATAATCTAATTTATGGGCCACTAAAACTTAAATGTTGCTTTACATGCGGATACTTTATTCTGCTTTGGTGAAAACTGCAAGTTTATCACAGTCAAATATTAGGTTGTCAATAATCACCACAGTTAATAGGGCAGGGTGAATTCGCCTAGAGCAATCATTGGATAGAGCTGCCTTTGTGTAGAAACACTCACGACGCAGCACAGCAGTGCGCGGCCAGTGTGTGTCGATTAGTGTCGATATTGTAGCCATATGTTTTTTATTCGTTTATGTTGGTGAAATGATAAGAAATAAACACCGAGAGAAATTAAAAAAAAAACATATGAGGCAAAAAAAAAATGTAACGATTACTGATAAGTAACAAGTAACAGTTTCATCTGTTTCGCCATAAGTAGATTATATGTAAAATTTACTTTTTCTTACATGTAACGAATTACAAGTAAAAATTATTCAAATAGTAATCATTACCGGTAACGAGATTACTTGTAATTAGATACAGGTCTTCACTGAATAAGACTTGTAAAAGATAAATGATTAACACGATAACTAAGCAGTTCATTTAATGTAATCTTGTATTGTGCTAAATATAATTCACTAAGTCTCCTCATTGTAAAGATAAACTGTGTTTAGCAAAAATTTTGTTTGGTTATCTTTTGAAGATTATAATAGAAACAATATTACTGTTTATATAACAATTACACCATATGTCTAGAACATGTTTAAAATAAAAAAAATTGTTTTGCTTTTTATTTTTAATAGTAAGTCAGTCAAGAACTTTTATTTAATACAGTTTATCTTTACAAATATGAGATACTATTTAGTTAATTTTATTTACCACAGTAAAACATTACATTGGAAGAAACTGCTTAGTTATGGTGTAGAAAATTATGTTAATTGAAAGAAAATTAACTCATTCTCTATGCTACATTTTATTTAAAGAGAAAAAAAAACATTAATACAGCACATATTGCTATGTTAATTTAAAACAAAATTAAAATATTCACTACAACTGGTTTTATGCCATTGGAGGAACATAAAATACTGACAACAATTAGTTTTCTGTAAATGATAAAAACCNCACTACAACTGGTTTTATGCCATTGGAGGAACATAAAATACTGACAACAATTAGTTTTCTGTAAATGATAAAAACATTCAGTTAAATTTAAGCAAACTATAGTTATTTTAAAGCAAATTAAAAAATTAACTACACCATGTGTTCTTAAAATGAAAAAAGAAGTTGCATTAAAGACAACTATTTGTAATCTAAAGAATATAAAAGTATTTGCTTCATTGCGTTCTCTTAAAATGAAAGCAACATTTATTTACAGCACAGACAACTACATTTATTTTAAAGAATATTAAAATATTCAGTAACATTGGTGTTCTTAAAATTACAAACACTTTAAGTTTAAGGAATGTTGCATTCGTCACTACAATACCGTTTCTTTGATGGAAGGAAACATATAGTTATTCAAAAGATAGCTATTTTAAATGTAAAACAAAGGAGTACTACTGGCATGATTTCAAGAAATGCATTTCTTTATTTTAAAGTAGTGCGGTCCAACCTTTAGTTACCCGAGGGCCAATCAAACTTTAGGATAGGAATGTGAGGCCCAGAGACATTCCAGAAAGAAAACGAATTACATATTTTATTCAAAAACTTTTATTAAAATTTATATTAAAATAAATTTAGTATACTAGTTTAATATACCACTTCATTTTAAAGTCGAGAAATCAATGTGATGATTGGCAATGCTTTCCTGATACAAGTTTATCAATGTCCACTGTAAGTTCAGTAAGGCAAAGTCTCAGGATCGATTGCAATGAAGCACTTTCATTTCGATTTCTCGTTTTTTATTTAATTTGTTTGAGAGCAGAAAAAGCACTTTCGCACACATATGTACTGCCAAACAGCGCTAACATTTGCAGAGATAATTTAAGCAGTTTAGGAAAACGTTATTTGGAAATCAGTTTCCAGAAATTTTCAGGGACATGACACTTTTTAGTCTGGTAGAATGGGTCTGCCTGAAGATCACAAATTTCCATTTGAAGGTCGTAGGACACCTCACTCACTTCAATATCCATGGGGTTGTTGAACAGTGCAAGTTTTGGTTTTAGGGAGTCAAAGTCCTGGAATCTGTCCTGGAACCCTTTCTTGATATCTATTATTATTTCATGAAATATACTAAAATTTGTGTCACTTTTTTCTTCTTTCAACTGCTGACAAGATGGGAAGTGTGCCGTATTATTTGCCTTCAGTGCAATTTGCATTACATCAAGTTTTTTTGCGGAAACCCTCAATATGTCCATAAAGCTGGGAGATATTTTGTTTTCTGCCTTGTAGTTTCAGGTTTAAAGCATTTAGATGGGATGTTAAATCTGTCAGAAAAGCAAGATTATTTAAAAACTGGATTTCTTCCAGTTTTTCTTGATACTCATGCCCAACGTTTTCATTTCTGAGAAAATTAAGAATTTTTCATTCCTCAACCCAAAAAAACTGTTGCAGGCATTTTCCAGCACTTAGCCAGCGTACTTCACAGTACAATGAAATGTCACTATACTCAAGCTTCCAAATTGTCCAGGANTCAGAAAAGCAAGATTATTTAAAAACTGGATTTCTTCCAGTTTTTCTTGATACTCATGCCCAACGTTTTCATTTCTTAGAAAAGCAAGAATTTTTCATTCCTCAACCCAAAAAAACTGTTGCAGGCATTTTCCAGCACTTAGCCAGCGTACTTCACAGTACAATGAAATGTCACCATAATAAGCTTCAAAATTGTCCAGGAATGCAATAAATGCTCTGCGTCTATGGGCTTTATTGCCTCCCCTTATTAAATTTACAGTATTTACAACAGTTTACATAGTCTCACTGAGACTTATAATTTTTCCACAGAGAGCCTCCTGGTGGATAATGCAGTGGAAAAACAAACAATTCATACCTTTTTATTTACACAGTCCTACTAACCCAGTTTTATAACCAACCATTGCTTTAACTCCATCTGCTGCACTTCACAAAACCTCCATATTTAGAAACGGCACCATCCAGTGCGTTGAATATGTCAATATCTCTTTTTGCTGGTTTCTAATGATTTCAATTGCAACAGTTCTTCATGAATTTCACATTCTTCGTTTATTGTTCTGACAAAGATAAGGAGCTGGCTGATGGCAGCTATATCTGTGCTCTCATCTAGAGCTAGAGAGTAAAATTCACATTTTTCCAAAACGCCCTTGAGAGAACCTGAAACTTCACCACCCATATCATTAATTATTCTACTTACTATCTGATGAGACAATGAAACTGTTTCAAAATTTTTAGCCATCTTATTATCTCCAAATGAAGATGCCATTTTTACAGTACATGTCTTAATGAGCTCACCATCCCTAAAATACTTTTTACTTTTAACTAGCTCTAAGCATACCTCATAAGATGCCTTTAAACCAGCAGTGTTTGATGGTTGCTGAAAGATATTCTTTTTTATAGTTAGTTTCAGCTTCAAATCATTAAACACACAACTTCTGGCACTTCCCTGGTATTGATCGTATTTTGATTTATGCAAGCTGGTATAGTGTCTACTCGCGTTATACTCCTTCGAAACACCTAAGACTTGAGAACAGATAACACACTGTGGTTTTCCATTATGTTCAACCACAAAGTAACTTTCCTGCCACTTAGACTGAAATTGTCGTTTCTCTTCAACACACCGTTTCTTAAGTTGCGCCATTTTAGGTACCGCTCTCGCAACAACAACAACAATCTCTCGTCGTACTAAATCTCTCGAACAACCTCTCTCGTCAAAAACAACCACTTCGAACTGCCCTGCGCTCCGTTTTATAGGGAAACCGAAACCTTCCAGACAATCCTCCGCAGCACACGAACGATCGCGAACCTATCGGCAGCCAATCACTGGCGACCACCCGTCGCCTGGAGGCGGGGCCGCTTCTCGCGCCGGGCATAGTCGTGAAAAAACAATTCTGATTGCTGGCGGACTTTTCGGGAACTGAAGAGTGTTATAGGGGAAATGAAGATTGTAAGGTGCTGCTGACGTAAACTTTAAAAAAACTTAAAATTGCTTTACTTAAAAACTTAAAGCAGTATGAAGGGTAAGCTATTTTTTTCCAAATGTTAAAAAAACATATTTTTTCCAGTAAGAAGGGCAAGGGCCAACAAAAATGAATAAATGGGCCGCATGCGGCCCGCGGGCCGCGGGCTGGACCACATTGTTTTAAAGGAAAGGTCATCACTAACTTTAGGGTCGCCATAACCTTTCTTTATAATTAACGTAACTGTTTTGACTGCAATGCAACATACTAGGATTTCGTTGCTGCACAATAAATCTTATATTTAATTCAACAAAATAATTTCTAAGAAAAATGCTCTTAACTGATAAATAACTTTGCAAGGGTTTATATTTGAACAAAAGATTTGTTTGCGGCAACAACATTTGCATTATCATAAATAAAGAGTTTCTAGAGTGTGGCTGTCCGGAGCAAAGGTCGGACAGCGCTTCACGTCGTGTCCCACATCCGTTGCGCTTGGCGTCACTCGACGTCATTGTACCAACACATATACTCGTATGTCGCATCAATTAAGGATAAAGAGCCTCCTGTAGCTGATCTTGCATATTCGTAGTAGGCATCTTGAATGCATTTGTGGGACTGTTAATGCTCTACTACAGAAGGATCCTGCAAACTAGAATGTCTGGTCCTTCTAAGCCAGCGGTGCAATTGGAAATTAAAATTTAAATCTGGAACACTTACATTGTGCAGAGAATATAAGTCTTCTTCGTTAATAATAAACCTGAGGCATTCATTCCCCTTACGAACAATATGAATATTAAGAGCTCCAGACGAAATGTGACTCTTCAGAACTTAAGCCACCTCTTTTATACCCATTCTTAGGGACAGTTCTATCAGATCATTTGATAAAATAATTATAAGGATTACACTATGATTCAAACATTATGTACTTCCATACTTCAGTTAACCGACAGATAACCATTTTACTGAAACAGTTGATGTGTGACGTCTTTTGGAATAGAAACCTCGCTGACCCCCTTTGCGAGCGCCTCTCAGTCGACACGTGTCACGNAGGTTCGGACCCCTGGCCACGTCAGTAGAACAGCAGTCCAGTGAGACTGCAGCACCTGCGGGCCTTGCCAAGGCCACCCATCGCCGGAGCTCACCCTCCACAGCTGACATCATACCAGCAATAGTTAAGTATCCAGTCATCGCGCAGAGAAGCCCCCCACTCAACCATGAAGTTGTCCACGGTTAATACGAGTAGTCAAATTCAAATTAGAGTACCACACCTCTCAAGTGTTGATGTATGTAGTTTTTGTTCAAACTCGAGACAGTATATTCGTCCTTCAAAATGAAACAGCAAAATACTACATTATTGCAAACCCCTTAACCTTCAGGCATCATATAGTCGGTGCCTGGAGGCATTAACTACGACCCTATACGCCACCCTGTCTTCCACAGTGGCGTAGCGTCACAGTTAACAAAAGTAATTTTTATTTTAACAATTACAGGCTGAATTGATGTTCTTTTATATTACTTGCCAGTTTCTATTTAATGAACTTTTTTATATTTTGAAATTTAACTGTTATGAGAACAAAAGTAATTGGATTTATTTAAATCAAATGTGAAAATGATTTATAATATATAAATGTAATACACAAGAAAAACAATTCTCTATAATAAAACAATACATGATTTTTAAATTTGATTAATCACATTCTCATATCACTAAATTCTTTAGCGAAAGGTCATGTTGCGTTCGGTTCTCACTGGCTGCAGTCTACTGCCGTCGAGGTTTTTATCTATAATTCTGCAACATCACCATACTGTGTCAGTATCTTCCTTTCTATTATATTATCAGTTTCGTTATGGGAAATCATATATGGTGTAAGGAACTTGTAATTTCGAAATGTAGGATTATAATTGACATACTGCAAAGTTAAGTTTTTTTTTCGTTGTATACTTTAACTTTTGTGATGAATGTGCTTTTTGGTACCCCTTTAAATGTCTGCAATATGATAAAGTGTAGGCAGTTTTGTACACAATTTTATTATTTTTGTGTAGGTTTTCTAAAGAACACAGAACAAGTTTGTATCTTTAAAATTATTATTGTACTGGTGGAACTGTTAGCATTTTTAAAATCATCATTGTTGAATGAGGAANCATTTTTAAAATCATCATTATTGAATGAGGAAAAATTGTATTTTAATTATCATTAGTCTTGTAAACACAACATGTTATGTAAACTATAAGTGAACTGAGTTGAGGGAGAAAGAGAGAGAAAGGAATGTTAGCATTGCCCATAATTATACCAAAGAAAAACGGAAACGTTATTTGGTTATTTGCGTGAAGCCATCCTCCCTAATGTCTAATTATTTCTGCGCTACGATTGCGGTCATATTGCCTCTGNTATTTTTAAAATCATCATTGTTGAATGAGGAAAAATTGTATTTTAATTAGCATTAGTCTTGTAAACACAACATGTTATGTAAACTATAAGTGAACTGAGTTGAGGGAGAAAGAGAGAGAAAGGAATGTTAGCATTGCCCATAATTATACCAAAGAAAAACGGAAACGTAATTTGGTTATTTGCGTGAAGCCATCCTCCCTAATGTCTAATTATTTCTGCGCTACGATTGCGGTCGTATTGCCTCTGTTGCAAGTGAAGTAATTATTGGCTTTCTTCATTTTCGCCATTCACAAGCAGCGAAAATTCAATGGCAATCTGTGAATATTTACTGATTTCAATTTCAAGTGTTAGAGTGGAGTGGAGAGATATGTGCGTATCTTACCATCGAGCTCTTAAGAGTCAATGAGGGTGAAGTGAGTATGGAGCAGCACCGGAATGCAAGGTAGACCCTCGAGAAAACCCGCCTACCAGCGGCATTGTTCGGCACGATTCCCACATACGAAATTCCGGGAGTGACCCCGCCGTAAATCGAACCCGATGGGAGGCGATTAGTTTAACCACTACACAACCGTGGCCCCCGCGAGTGTTAGATACTGGTGTTATATGCGCTATTGCTGCTTTTACACTATTCGCATCTACAATTCTACGGCATAAATTCTTCTAAACAAGTTTTTCTGAATATATCAGCAAGAATGAAAATTTTACTCTACTGTAAACTTAGAATATCCTATTTTAGTAATTTTGAAAATAGGGTAACTCAGTGTTGTGCAATGTTCCATTTAGCAACACGTAAACATTTTAAAAAGATATCTATAACTTTAAAGTCAAGGAAATTTAATTGTTCGTTTGGTATCTCATTGTGAAATATTTGTCTATGTATGCACATTATTCTAAAACTATCAGAATTCAGTGTATACTTTAAACGTGTTTTGTTGTGTTATATTTCCAAAGAAAGAAACGAAAATAAACTTGAAATGTAATTAGAAAACTAAAGGGTGGGGAGAAAGAATTAAAGGGTATCGCCACTATCACCACGAAAGGAAAATATATCGCATGTGTCACATGGGGAAGAATGTTAATTAATGACTTTTGAAAAGTAAAAAAAGTACACGGTGTTAGCAATCAGTACATAGTTATTGTTACAGTGCATGTACGTTCATGTAATGTTTATTATGTAACTATTGTCATGGCACAATTACGTTCGTCCTCGTACAGATGAAAGGTAGCACAGGCCTTTTTAAAGGCCATTAAATGAGTACAAATAAAAATCGTACAATTTATTTTAAACACCCGAAACAAGAAAGAGGCAGCTGGCATCGTGTCTCATTGAGCAACAGTACTAGAGATATGATCACCTCAAATATAACTACTTCCTGTATGAGTGGAATGAAAGCAGAGTGTAGATGGATGAAACAGTACAACAGAGACCACAAAATCATGTTCTGACCGTGAAAGTTTTTCAGCTATACATCTATTGCAATAAGAAGAAATGCCAAGTCGTTTCAGCCTGATTAACGATGGAAGAACGGAATGAGAAGAAAAGCGACGAGTCTTTTGTGGTTTTAATACTAATCCTTTCGGTTTGTTGAGGTTTGATATCCCATTTGCGTACAAAGTGCCTTGTAGTATGACCCACAATGTGCACTACGTATTGTATGCAGTAACATCTAATGTTCAAATCCTCGAAGAGTCAAGTCACTGGTGGAAGCATAAGTTTTTGAAGTAGATGTTTATTTAATTTAATAATTTTATTGTTTATAGAATCTGACACATAGGATTTTTTGTATCTCGTTATTTACTTGCTTATTTTTATATTAATCTTAAATTATATTTTTTAATTCAAATACTTCTCCGGAGATATTACATGTGTTATAGATTTTTTGACTTATGAATATTTGCACATTTATGTAAAATGCTAGTTTATTTATGCAAATAAGTTTCCTTATTATTAAATACTATTTATTTTTTCAGAAAATTTTCTTTTTGGATTATTTTGTAGTATGCATAGTGAATTAATTAAACGTGCGACATACGTGATTTCTGGTTACCTTCTCAGTGCTGTGATTTTTATTTTGACGATGATTATGGACGTAAAAGTGAAACTAGTAGCCCGTTGGTTGAAAATATATTTTTGTAAACAAACATACATTGTTTCATTTGAACCATTCAACTAAGTGCCACCAAAACCTTTTAATTTTGCTGTAAATCGACCGTATATTCTGGACGCATAAGTTGACAGTTTATTCGTAATCACTTGACATGATCTTTAATTTTGCGTTCTTTGACATGTTGACCACTTATTTACTAGAAGTTCTCAATATAATCGTTAAGGAAATATTCTTATTGAGAGAAATTAAGTAATTATTCATTACATTGGATTCAAAATCACATGATCACAAAAATTGCGAATAAATCTAAAATGTGCTTTGAAATTTGACAACATTTATATTCTTTCTATTGAAGTTAAATTTAGTACGTCTGATTTTTGCTTTGTTACTGGTGGTAGTTGAATGATCGAAAGTTCTCAAGAAGATATAGAAAAACCAACAAGTAGCATCTCATTTTCACCGAATGTTAGAGACAAAAATTAAGTTAATAAAGTAACGAGGAGGAAAACAGAAGTTAAAATAACATATTAAACAAAGCCAATAAAACGGTAATTAGTGAGCTAAAATGTTTCTTGAATTGATGTATTAGTAAACAGCCTAGTTTCATTTTATGAGTGAATTGCTCTTGTCTTATGTTTCTTCAGCTATCTACAAGCTACTCACAAACGTTTAGTATTGTCGTAACCGAATTATGAGCTTTGCAATCAGATAAATGAATTGTAGAACAGCGAATAAAGGCAAAATAAACTTAAGAGATAACTGAAAGTTATAGAGATAACTGAAAGATAACTAAGGCGGTCTTCAAACGTTTCATTGTCCCTAGTTGTCAGCAGTTATTGGTGAAAGTAATGTTGACATCTGTTACGCAACATGCATTGCAAAATACTTGTAATATATTCGAATTACATTCTGTAATCGGAAGTGATGTGATGCGTAAAGAAAGGTACCGATTTATTTAAGGTAAAGTATATGTTTAATAATAGCTTTCTGTCCGCGGCTTCTCCCGCGTGTACTACACGAACCAGCTACTAATTGCCTTTACTCGAGTACCTCTTTGTAGGCCACATTGGTGGTTCTGCTAAGTTGCTAGGTGAGCTTACTATAAAGCAGGCCACGTAGAGCTGCCCATGTGAGCAGTCCTCCCTCAATCTCTCCCTGCCACCTTTAACAACTGTCCCTGGACATCACTTATTTATAGTCATAGTGAAAGGAACCTTGAGGAGAAAGTGCATTCTCTTAAATTCGAAAGTGTATGCGAATGGAATCAGTGGCATGCGCGTTATGAAAACTTATTTCCCTCGTGCACATCCAGTGAAGACTGTGGCCTCGATTACATCTTTTTGCAAAGCTTTCACTTGAAGCCTCGTGCTATTTCAGCTTTTTGATGTAACATTTACGGAGCCCCAAAATTGAGGAGAAGCTTGAGTGGTGATAGACGAGGAGGGTAGAAGCTGTTGATGAACTCCTCAGATAATGGATAACAGCATCCATTTTTACATCAGTGTCCACATATTTTTACTCTATTTCTATCCCTTCGGACAACTTTAGCAAACAATGCTAACGATTTATTATATCATTGCACTGTTTACATTGCTCAATACAAATAAAATATTCTTATAAGGCAATTTGTTTGTCCACTCACTTTAAAATACAGAATAAAGACTGCATAAACTGCAAGCTCATGCAGCGATGGATCTCTCGTGTCAGTAGGATACAATTCAGGCTGGTGGTGGTGGTGTCCTCGTATGGAGACTCTTTAAGTGGGATGACGTGGGTATGTGCCGTCCTGACCAGTGAACGATATACAGACGTGCTGGCAGACCATGTGCATGGTATACCCATTGCTGCGCCTACAGTACCCTGTAGGGAACCTGTACCTATAGCAAGAGAGTACACCGGCCCATCACTCCCAAATTGTGACCGAGTGGTTTGACGAACACTTCACAGACTTGAAGTTGCTTTCCTGGACCTAGAGGTCACCCGACCTCTAGGTCTTATCGAACACATCTGGGATCCTGTCGAGACAGATGTGCGCGACATGTAGCATGCTCCGACCGATCTCCATGCATTGTCTGAGGCTGTACTGCGGTCATGGATTAATATGGCTCCCAACAGCTTCCAGTGCTTTGTGGAGTCCATGTCACTTCGCATCACCGCCGTCATCAGAGCGTATCTAATTCAACTGTTCGTGAGTGTACATCATCATGTGCACACATGTTCCTAGATTCATGGATTCGAGTCATGAGCACGCATTTTAAATATTTAAACATAACTGAGTAATTTTATTTAGCACACACAAATTTTCAATTAAATTGTGTGCCTTAACCACATATGAAATATACTTTCCTGCCTTTATAAAAAACATTGAGTTTTATGAGAAAACAGATATGACTTATATGTATATTATATATGGATTTGGAAATGCAAGTGTTTTCAAATAGTCAATATTAGTGCGATGACACAGTTCTTGCTTCGGCCTTAGATCACACAATTGAAGTGGCCAATTCCGAAACGTCTTTTGTCCATTTAGCAGAACTTGTGGGTATTTAAAAAACGTATGAGACAAAAATTTACAAGCTAATGCTTTTCAAATCCTTTCATGTATCAGTATTAGTTATTAGATAAATTATATTTAATTAAGCTTATCTATCAAGTTCGTAATAGTTAACTTAAAATTACAAAAACATGTTAAATAAGGGATGATTTGTAACATTACATAGGAGAAGAGATGTTTTGAAAATGTATGTTTAGGACAAGAGACACCTTGTGTTAGTAAACATTGGACAAGCATATATTATGGAAGTGGAGGGCTAAAGAAACGCAGAAGTCATATTGACAAAGAGGAAGTTTCGTTACTGAACCTAAGGATACATCATTTAACCACCATTTTGTATACAGCTTCACAAGAAAAAAGACTTTGAAACTGCAGGCAACTGTCACCCTCAATTCTAATAGGAAAAAAATGACGTTTTAGTAGCCAAATTATGCAGATTATTCGACAAAAGAAGGCCAGGAATCCAATGGACAAAAAAATGAATTTAAAAAAATGGATAAGAGACGTTTTGGAATTGGCTGTTTCAATTATGAACGCACAAAAACAGAGAATTTAACACGAGTGTCACCTCAGTTACAGAAAAAAAAATTGGACAGTTTGGGTATCATTGTTTTTATTCGTTTTGGAGAAATGTGTGACTGATGGCATGCCTATTAGTGATTTTTATTAGATTATCTCACCAAAAACTAAAATACAAGAACTGAAGACCAATAACAGAAAAGGGTAAAAGTGCATGACACTTTCGTAGTGCTATTTTTTACTAATTTGACAAATAAGATTGTAGATTTTTTAATATTTTCAATTATTTTTAATACCAATTTCGAAAGGTTTTTTTTTTTAAATATTGTAGAAAGAAATTAACGCAGTATTTCATGTGGCTTATACGGTATATTCCGTATAACACTTATAACACTTGTAAAATCACAAATATGTAAACAATTCTACCACACACATTGCAGCGCAAGAAACTGGCACTTTCAAAATGCCATAATTTTTTGAAGTCTCTGGACGACGTCAAGTTCTTTAAGGGACATAGGTCTTCATTAAATAAAGGAACTAATAATAATTTCTTAATTTATGTATAAGCAATCCTTAAAAAACCTTTAATACTTAATATCGTGATAATAATAGCTATCACTTGCGATTTAAGCTAATATTGACATAATCGTCAGTCATCAAAAAGAAACAAATATAATAAAATAGTTAAAATCAGTCTCTGTAAATAGTTTTTTAAATCTATTGAAATACTATTAAAAATTATGTATTTGCCGTCTAACAGTTCCAGTATTTACAATAGAGCCTGTATCACTCTTCCATACAGTTCCACCTTGTTTCAGTCTATATACGCCAGTCTTTCCTTAAGGGGAATGTTTTGGAGCGTGCCGAGTGCTCTCATACACAGTAGTCCTCCATTCGTTGGATACCCCGCCCTCCGCATCAAACTCTCGCACTCTAGTTCGTAGCCGCTGCACACACTCGTCCGCCGCCGCCGATCATGATAGTCTAGATTGTTAAAAGTTGACTTTTTGAAGTATTAACCCGTTCATGCCCATTGTATACAATCGTCTAAATGTTGCACAGGAAGATGATATTTTTCCGGTACTATAATCCGCGAGGGTCTGTGCCCAATGATCTTCCCTGTGGCTAACTGATTCCTAAACCGTGCTACTGCTCAACGTTACAATTTGCTCATATCAATGTCACCGAACACAAAGCCTGCGACTTATTGGTTGTGATATTGAACCAAGTTCTTTGCCAGCTGAAGTACAGAACGTATAAAAAAATGTCTACTTTACAACACCAGAAATTATAAATTATTATCGACTGAACTGCCAAATGGATCTTGAGTTATTAACTTGAACATTTAGAAGACGTAGACAAAATTTTCATTGCTCCATAACGATATGATAACAAGCTTTCTCCTGCCGGAAAGAATATGAAAATTATATGCTAATTAAAAACCTATAACTTATATTTTTCTTATTGCTTTGATGATTGACGATTTCTGATTTGTTCTGTGTAGTTGAGTGTACACAGCCAGAACTCGCTAGGGTTATTACTGTATTTGGCATATCTCAAAATAGTAATTTATGTTACCAATTTTTACATTTACTTTCTAAGCAATACATGATACGTGTTTATGGTTTATGAGATATTTTTGATACAAAATCTAAGTATGTTCATTGCTAATTTTCTTTCGTCCTTAAATGTTAAATATGCCACTGTTCAATGCATTGTATTAAAGCCAGACACTTGAAATGACTTAATTTACATTTGAAATGATAACGGAGTCTAAATTGTGATTTTCATATCGCTAGATGACATTATATCAATATTGTTAAAATAAAGCTATTGTCCATTCACGGCTACTTCTAGCTTTTCTGAAGCCCTTCTAAAGTTCTACTTTCAGGTTATTCCTGTGCCTCATGCGAACAATGTTTAACTAAGTCAAGAAAATTAGGGTGACTAACAACGGTTCAAGTGTCCAACCATTCGAGTGTTCAACTATAAGAGCTTTTATAACTAACTGTTAAGAGTCTAGAGGGGTGACAGTCATCCCTACCCATGCCCTGCTGTAAAATTGTAAACCCCCTTCCCGCTTTTGCCCGAAGAATCATAGGAGAGAGCAGAAATGAAGGCGTTTCCTTTCTTTCTGAGCTTCATGACCAACTGTTCGAGTGTCCAATTTTTTGGGTGGCCAACTGTTCGAGTGTCCAGCTGTTTGAATCGGGGGGTTGCAGTTATGGCTGCAGCTATATACCACTACTCAGTTTCCAGCAATGAAAGAGATGTTCTAAGATCAGTAGATTCACANGCTGTTTGAATCGGGGGGTAGCAGTTATGGCTGCAGCTATATACCACTACTCAGTTTCCAGCAATGAAAGAGATGTTCTAAGATCAGTAGATTCACAGCTGATATACCTGCAAAGTAATAATATTAAACTAACAGCAAGTATGGAGGATGCTTTTTAAAATTATATTGATATACACTGTCTAGTTTTATGACTTTATATTTAAATTGGGATAGACCTGCTGTAACAAACAAGTTTCAACTTGTAAACCAATATGAGTCAGACTTATGCATTTCGATTAATGTGAAATGAGTGAGTGAAGTGATTTGGGTGGTTTTTAACATCGAGGTCTAAAGAGCCGATGAGGGTTAAGGGAGGTGAGTATGGAGCAGCATCAGAATGCAAGGATGGGGTGAAATGAGGGATTCCGAGAAAACCCGCCGACCAGCGGCATCGTCCGGCACTATTCCCACATGCAAAAATCCGGGGTCCACCCCGCCGGGAATCGAGCCCGCTTCGCCTTGGTGGCAGGCGAGTGGTCAAACTACTACATCACCACGCCTCCTTAATGTGAAGATTTACCAATAAAGTAAATTGTATAATGACATGAAGTAATTTATCATGCACTGTGGACGAAACCATTGTTTGTTGGCAATGCAATACTGCCTAATATCCAAGTATATATCTTGAAGTGTCCCGAATTCATAAGCAATGATTAGGTATAAAATGGACTTTGGCGCAAGGGCATCGGGCTTCGGATTCAAATTCGAACGCAATCCAGGCGTCCGTGCCCAATAATGGCAGAGCACAGCCACAATAGTGAAATATTTGTGAAAAATGTTACTTGCGTAAATACATGTTTTTATGCCGCATGGTCAAGACGAAAAATGTTTAATGGAAGCCCGGTTGAAAGAAAGTATGTATACTGTATTTTGTTTTTTCATATTCTAAAATTTCAGCACTATATTTTACTTTAATCCAGATATTATTTTCTTCATACACATAAATAAAACCTTACAATTATTAAATATAATAAAATTGTTTTTATTGTCTACAATTAATTCAATTTATGTAAGAAAAACATTAAACTTTAAAACTAAAATTTTTTAACGATAAAATTTAAAAAAATGTGTATTTCTCAAATAAAAACTGAACAGCTGTTTCAAACTGTTTAAACAGTTATAAATTTTTAAATTTCATATGAATATATTTTACTTTATTATTTTTATTTATATCAATTGTTACAAATAGAAAAATACTTATTTTAAAAATTTAGAACGAATTTTTTAAGTATTTAGTGAGATTTATAGATTTGGGAACAACAAAATTTTTTATGTGTTTTAAATTTGTATTATATTTTCTAAATACATTATAAAATTGCATTGTCTTATATTGTTTTGGAACATTCGAATAAGTTTCGGCTAAATAAATTGTCAATATTTTGCGTCGCCATCGAGTAAAGTATTCCAGAGTTTTTTGGTTCTCTTAAATAACACCATAAAATAGAATTAAGAAATCTTTTCAAATTCATCTAAATATTTGTAAATTTTTATTATGACAAATAATAATGTATATAATAATTATTTATTATCAGTAACTAATTATGCTGATTATTTATTATCGGTAAATAGTTATAATGTTGATAATTTTTTATTATCAACAAATAATTATAATTACAATAAATATTAATATAATCATACGTAATACTATTAATTATATTATAATTAAAATTATTATTTGTTATCAACTAATATATAATAATAATTAGTTATTGTCGATAAATAAATAATTATTAATAATAGCCTTATTTAAACCACTTTCTGCCAAATGCACACATTTTCGTTTATTTAAACTTCTTGAATATTTATATAATGTTATCGAATTTTATTGTTTGCTTTTTGTAAACAAAATTGACCATTTAATTAGTTTCAGCAATTAATTGAACACAGTATTTAACATCGAATACAATCGGGTAATAATTGTCCATTTTTAATTTTTTATTATATATGTAAATTAAAACACCCAAACCTATTTTTTTATGATTTATAATTATTTATGTTGCTAGTTTATCCTTTAAAATAATCAATTCTATTTTTAAAAACTTACATTATATTAAAAAAAATTAATTATTCAATTTCAAAATAAGATATCACATAAAGTGTTTAAATTCACACATGAAAAATAATACAATAGTTGTAAATTTTAATTTTAAAAAAGATTTTTCCAAAAAGTTAATATCACATTGATTTATTACAAAAAACTTACATCTTGCAAACCTTTAATGAGTGATAATATATTTTTGGAACCAGATAAAGTTACTAACAGAAACAGTGGTAAGGGTAATTTTAATATTAAATTTAACTATCGATGATCGAAAATTTAAGGATTCCAAGGAAATAAAATTATTAAAAATAAAACTGGTCAAAAATACTGCATTCTATTTCTTTTAAAACAATAACGATTCACTGTAATTTAGCTTATGGCATATTTATAAAATATGATATGACCAACATTATATTTAGTTTTGAACCAAAAACCATGTTTAGAGATTCGATTAATATGGTTTTTTTTAAAATAATTAATGAATGAGTGAAATATATATTGTTTTAGAAATTAAAGAAAAATTTAAATTTTAAAAAACATTTGCATGGTTCAGACATAAAAGTTTTATTAAAAATATAATATTATAAATTTTTAAATAAANAAATTTTAAAAAACATTTGCATGGTTCAGACATAAAAGTTTTATTAAAAATATAATATTATAAATTTTTAAATAAAATTATTTTTAATAACACTTTTTATCAATATTTTAATTAAACTTTTTTTTTTTTTTACAAATAATTGATATATTCATTGCAATTTTGGGATTGGGGATATTAATAATTGCTGATTATAATTATAATCATTTTAAATTGTTTTAAGTAGTAATAAAATAGTTTAAATTAGAGAATATTGTAATGTTATAATAAAGATTTCCATAATTCCAATGTGTGTGATAGTTGGGATATGGAATCAATCAAAGGTATGTTAGGGATTATTATTTATTTTTAAACTTTAAACAATCTTATTAATGTTTTACTTTTACTAAATAAACATATTTATTTCTACCTTCGTAATATAGAGTTTTCTTTTTNAACAATCTTATTAATGTTTTACTTTTACTAAATAAACATATTTATTTCTACCTTCGTAATATAGAGTTTTCTTTTTCAAATTTACATCAAAATTTTTATACTTCTACTTTAATTTTTTTTTACCTTATACTCGAGATTTTTAATATTAAACTTAATTTTTGATTCTATGTATTAATTTTTAAGTGCAGAGTGTTTACATTTTATCAAAATGTTTCTTTTATATTTTAACAGTTTCTATGTTGCTTAATGCTTAATTATAATTTTATATGTTTGTACATTATATTTTTTAGTTTAATTTTTTATTTGTTTTGTGGCTTTTAATTTTATATCAGTTTTATACTTTATNTTTGTACATTATATTTTTTAGTTTAATTTTTTATTTGTTTTGTGGCTTTTAATTTTATATCAGTTTTATACTTTATTGAATAGTTTATATTAATTTTAATATATTTATATTTACAGTTTAAATATTTTTCTAAATTTTTTACATACAAAATTTTTTTTATTTCTCTTTCAATTATTTTTAATATTTGTATCCGCAGGGAACCGTGTAATTTTTTTTATGTTATCGAAAATTTCATTGAAAACATTATTATGTTCTTTTGTATCAGGTGATCTATAAATGATTAAATTCACTGTTCTTGAATTTCATTTTTCCTATATTTATTTATTTCTAAATAAAGCTGTTATTATTATATTTATTTTAAAAGTCGTTGTATTATTCAATTTCCATTATTAAAAATATTTTTTATTCTTTGAAATAATTTTTGTAAAAAATTGATTTTAATAAATGAATATGGATCTGTAAGATATTCTGTTTTTTACGTTAAATATTGACGCTTGTCTTCTGAATTTAAAATCAAGCTTTTTACAATTCATTTTCTTTTTCTCATTTATTTCGATATAAATTTCATCGTTCTTTTTAAAAATTAGAATTTAAAGTTTTAATGTTATTTTTTTACCTAATATTTGAACGAGAATTTTAGCAGACAACATAAAATAATTTATTTTATTTTCTGCCAAATATCTTAGTTTAAGAAGTAAACATTAAATAAATAATAATAATTTCAGTAAATATTTTTATTAAATATACTAGATATTAGATTATTATAAAAATGTTAAAATACTAATTAATTTTCAGCCCATTATTCTGTAAAAAATTACAAATAGATCCAATTATATAATACCTTGTTTTAAAATTGAATACCGTTATACCCTTTTTGCAATAATATTTAGTAACTAAAAAAGCATTTTTAAAGAATCCAATGTTTTTGTCCTTTTTTTCGTTTTCTTTACTTATATTCTGTATCGCTATTTTATTTCGTTATTGAAAATATAGTATTATATATATTTTATTAGTTAAGGATTAATTGTAGTTTGTTATTTTTATTATTTATTTTTCACTTTTTTTTAACAAAAAGGTTTTAATGAGGTGGTGCCAGATAGTAAAATTAAAAGAGATTTTTTATATTTTATAAGAAANTTTTTTAACAAAAAGGTTTTAATGAGGTGGTGCCAGATAGTAAAATTAAAAGAGATTTTTTATATTTTATAAGAAATGCTAAACCTTTATTTTTTTTCTCCTTATTCAAGGAATGCCCAATTAGAATAATGGCAGGAAACACCTTTAATTATATATATATATTTTTTAATTTTTCAAAAAACTTTTTGATTTATGTTTTTTTATTGTTATATAATTGTTAAGAACATTTCACAAATATATTTACTACATTCGCAAAATACCCTTTTCAAGANTTTTTTAACAAAAAGGTTTTAATGAGGTGGTGCCAGATAGTAAAATTAAAAGAGATTTTTTATATTTTATAAGAATGCTAAACCTTTATTTTTTTTCCTTATTCAAGGAATGCCCAATTAGAATAATGGCAGGAAACACCTTTAATTATATATATATTTTTTAATTTTTCAAAAAACTTTTTGATTTATGTTTTTTTTATTGTTATATAATTGTTAAGAACATTTCACAAATATATTTACTACATTCGCAAAATACCCTTTTCAAGAATTTTATCTTAATTTATTTACAATATTATTTAATATTAGTTTTCTTTAATGTAAGTTCTTAGATTGCTAGAATATTATCTTTATTATAATTTAAATAAAAATTTGTTTATATTCTGTGATATCATTATTATTCATTTAATTTTATTTTATGTCCTTTTAAACATTTTCACAGTGTCTATCATGGTTATCTTTTAATAAGTTAGGTAAAACTCATCTAAAGTTTGTTCTTCTTTGCATTTAAATTTTTTTTTATTGTTTTAAATCCACTAAGTTTGTTATGTACATAAAAGATAATACAGGATTAATATTTGTTCTTAAAAACATATGTAATACATTTTCATTTTATTTTCAATTTTTATTTAGTTATAGCTATGAAGTTTGAGTTTTTTGTTTGTCGAAGGAATTAATAGCTTATGTCAAATTGGAGTGATGAAAATTATGTTCTTTAAATTTTTTAAAACTAATTTATTGCATTTTTAAAAACGGTTTTGTTTTTATTACTAATTTTTCCAAATATGTATCAGAGAGCACAGTTAAGGTTTTTTCCTTCAATTGTCGACCGAGTTGAAATTTTTGTTATTTGAATACAGTAGGTTATTTTGCATTGCATTCAACTGTAAAAAAAATTAATTTGAAAAATCCCATTTTAGTTTAAAAAATATTTTTTTGTGTTAAAAAAAAACTAATGAAATGTGTTGTAATTTGCAACTGCGCATGAATCTGCATAATATATCTATTAAATATTTACTACGAATTGCTGTCTATTTGATTGGGCCGGAAGTAAACAACATAGATGGAAATTGTGCATTTAAATAAAATTAAAAGTACATAACATAACTGTCAGCCACTTTGTTTTGCATTTACCACGATGACTAGGCGAAGACACTCAGCGAGGGTGATGATATTTGCCTGTGACACGAGCCTCCGCCGAACCCTCATGTGACGAGCTGCACCGGGCGAGCAGATAAACTCCCCTAACCTTCTACCCTCTCCTACACTAGGGTACGCGCACCTGATTGCACAAGTGGTGAAAAACTACCTGTCTTGCTCTTGCCTGCAAAGGTTGCTATGAAGCATTACTCATCGGATGTGAATGAATAATTTAAGACAAAAACAGTAATAGCGAATGGGGAGTGAAACCTTAAAGCATAAATTTGGGTAAGGTAAGCCACGAGAAAACCCACCGTTTCACAGCAACGTCCACCACGTTTCCCAACTGCAAAAAATCTAATTACGTATACACATGTACTCGAACCAGGAAACGCTTTAGTGAGAGGCGAATGCTTTGATTATCACACAAACTTGGTTTCTTTGTTTCATGATAATTGAGATCTGGTCATAGTTTAATGTTTAGATATGTAGGGCATCCTAGTTAACATACACGCAAGATAGTATTAGTTTTACTGTTTCTTACAGCTGTAGGAAAATTACTTAGTTGCAGATTCTTTATACTGTTTGTTTTGGTGGAATGTATTGAGAGTGTAAAGACCATTACACTAAAAAAATCTGTGGCAGTGAATGAACATTCGTTCTTATGCGAAAGAGTTAACAATATCTGGCGTCATTAAAAGCAAGTTATGGAAACATCAAAAGACCCTGGTCAAAATGTTTAACCATTTGTCAATTCAACTTTTTAATTTTAACATATTTCAATACAATGACACTTAATGTAATGTAATATTGGAAACGGAACGTATCCATACAATAGGCCTAAGAAAAAATGTTTGACGGCC